>PVLA01002148.1:232873-289565 GCA_004027455.1 Hydrochoerus hydrochaeris
TTTTTTTTTTTTTTTTTTTTTTTTTTTTTTTTTTTTTTAAATTGGTACCGGGGATTGAACTCACGACCACGTGCTTGCAAGTGCGCAGTCATGAGTTCAATCCCCGGTACCGATTTAAAAAATAATAATAATAAGGGGCTGGAGATTTAGCTCAGCGGCATAAGCGCTTGCCTTGCAAGCGTGAGATACTGAGTTCGATCCCCGGTACCAATTTAAAAAAAAAAAAAATAGAATGTCTTTCAGAACATTTTGGAATGCTGGTTTGGGGGTCATAAACTTCCTCAGATGTTCTTTGTCATGGAAGTATCTAATTTCTCTACAAATTTTGAAAGATAGTTTTGTGGGATACATCAATTTTGGTTGAAAATTGTTTTCCTTTAGAACTTTGAGTACTTCAACCTCTCCTTGACTTGAGAGTTTGTGCTGAGAAGTCAGCTGTAATTCTGATGGGCTTTCCTTTATAAGTGATTTGTTTCTTTTCCCTAATAGCTTTTAAAATTCTTTTCTTGTGTTATATTTCTGGAATCTTTTTTTTTTTTTTTTTCGGCACCAGGGATCAAACTCACGACCTTGCACTTGCCAGGCAGGTGCTTATACCACTGAGCTAAATCCCCAGCTATTTCTGGGATCTTGACCATGATATGCCTGAATATAGATTTTTAAAATTTTTTTATTTTTATTATTTGATATAGATTTTTTTGATCATTGCTAATTGGAGTTCTAGATACCTCACTTATTTGTATGTCAAATTCTTTTTCTCTACCAGGAAAGTTTTCTGTCATGATATCTGTGAACATGTTTTTGTTTTTTTTTTTCGGTACCAGGGATTGAACTCACGACCGTGCGCTTGCAAGGCAGGCGCTTATGCCACTGAGCTAAATCCCCAGCCCCTGTGAACATGTTTGTAATGTCATTTGTGCTATCTCCTGTTTGTTTGTTGACTACAATTAATCTTAAGCTAGTTTTCTTTGTGTCACCTAGCAGCTTCTGGAATGATTTCTCATGTTCCATTGCTGGTTTTGAGAAATCTTTCTTTTCCTGGCCACTAACTGCAAGTCTGTCTTCAATATCTGGGATCCTGTCCTCACATTGGCCTAATCTGCTTCCAATACTTTCAATGGAGTTTTTATTCTCCTGGTTATCTGCTTGAATCTACTTTATGGATTCCATTTGTTTCCTATGCTGTGCTTCCATAATTTTCTTAAACTTGTCCATTTTTTTTTTGTCTGTGTCTGCTCTAACATCACTAAGCATGATGTATATTTTAGTTATCTCTGTGGTTATTTGAGAAATTATTTCTGATTTCATTTTTATTAGGGCCAACAGCTATTTAGAACAATTACGTCAGTTTGGGATATAGTGATACTAATAGCATCAAACACAGCCTATAAAACAATAAACTGAGCCAACCCCTGATTTGCAACTTTTAATTGTATGAATTGAATTTGTGACTGAACACTGTTTTTTTCTAAGTAAACAGGAAACAACCTATTAAGAAGGATATCTTCAGTTACCAGCATTTTGACCAAAAAATAGTACTGGAAGTAACCCATTGTAAAAGGAGGAAGGATAACAAGGGTGTCTTCTAATACACAAATAGTTTATAAAGGTCTTTTCAAGGGAGGGTAGTTACTGGAGATTGAGCTCAAGGCCTGCACTGAGCTACATCCCTGACCACTTTTATGTTTTAATTTTTGAATGGCCTGGTGCAGTGGTGCACACCTGTGATCTTAGCACTTGGGAGGCTAAGGTAGGAGGATCACTGTGAGTTCAAGACCAACCTGTACTATATAGAAAGACCTTGTCTAAAAAGAAAATTTAGGGCTGGGGATTTAGCTCAGTGGCATAAGTGCCTGCCTGGCAAGCACAAGGTTGTGAGTTTGATCCCCAGTACTGGAAAAAAAAAAAAGAATCCTTTAAAAAAAATTTAGTATCTTCCTAATTTGCAGAATTGTGCAAGTTGGGTTCAAACTTTTTTTGGTCTCACTTTTGATCCTCCTGCTTCAACCTCTCAGAGTTCTGGAATTACAGGTATGTATCACCTTGCCCAGTTTACAACTCATTTTTAGCTGGGCATAGTGGCACATGCCCATAATCCCAGCACTCAGGAGGCTGAGGCAAGAGGATTGCTACAAGTTTGAGGCCAGCCTGGGCTACAAACTGTGTTCAAGATCAGCCTGACTATCACAGTAAAACCCTATCTCAAAAAAAGTTATTTTTTATAGACTACATGCAAGATATATAAACAGAAAAATAAATTTATGTAAAGTAATGCTAGTTTCATGTGTTTTATTTTTGTCTTTTTTGAGATAGGGTCTCACTATGCAGTTCAGGCTGGCCTTGAGCTCACATTTTGTAACCCAGGCTGGTCTTTTTTTTTGCTTTTTTTTTTTTTTGCGGTATTGAACTCAGGACCTCATGGTTGCCAGGCAGGCACTTATACCACTGAGCTAAATCCCAGGCCCCCCAGGCTGGTCTTGAACTCACAGTGATCCTCCTGCCTGAGCCTCCCGAGTACTGGGACTACAGGCATACACCACCATGCCTGCCTTGTGTTTAATGTTTTAAAATACTGGTTCACAAGCTGGGTGTGGTAGTGGCACTAACCTACATGCACATAGTGAGCACATGCCTATGATCCCAGTACTCTGGAGGCTGAAAAGAGATTGCAAATTCAAGCCCACCATAAGCAATTCAGAGAGAGCCTATCTCAAAATAAAAATTCAAAAAGGGCTAGAGATGTAGGTCAGTGTGAAGTCCTTGCATTGAATCCCCAGCTCTTAAAAAGAATCATAAGGAGTAAATGGGTAGGGAATGTTTCCTGGAAATAAGCTAGTAGAGGGTAAAGTGGGAGGATTTGAGGAAGGACAGCAGAAAAATTGTTTCAGGGTCCTTCAACTGCTTTCCTAGAGCCCCCCCCCAACTTTTTTTTTTTTTGGTATTGGGGATCAAACTCATGACCCTGTGCTTGCAAGACAAGCGCTTATGCCAGTGAGCTAAATCCCTGGTCCCTCCTTTGTTCTTTATACCTTTGGTATATTTAGTTTTTGTTACTCCATACAGTAATATACATACATAATATATATATACATGTAGTAATATGTATATATACATTTGTGTATATATATAGATATATATGCACCTGTTCACTGCCTTTTTAATTTTAGTTTTATGGATGGGTTTGTGTTTTTTTTTTTTTTTGTTCTTTGTAGTGCTAATAGGACTTGGCTGTTCTACCACTAAGCTACAATATTGGGCCTTTTTAAATTTTCATCTTAGTATGGCTTTTTTGGACATCACTGGCAATTTAAGACAGGGCCTTCACACTGAGATACATCCCAACCTTTTGTATTTTATTTATGTTATTTTATTTTATATTATTTATTTTCTGGTACTAGAGAGTGAACCTAGGGCCTTTGCACTGAGCTACATACCCAACCCTTTTTATTTGGGCTAGGGATATAGCTCAGTGCACAGTGCCTGCCTGGCAAGTGCAAGGTCCTGAGTTCAATTTCCAGTACAGAAAAAAAAATCCTTTTTATTTTGAGGCAGGGTCTGCCTAAGTTGACCAGGTTAGGTTTGAATTTGCCATTCTTCTGCCTCAGGCTCCTAGAGATTTGTGATTACAGGTGTGTACCACTATGCCTATGTCCTTTATTATTTTTTGTGGTACTGGGGATTGAACCTAGGGCCTTCACACTGAGCCACATCCCTGCCCTCCCCCCTTTTTTTGAGGGTGGGATGGGACAGCGTCTTGTTATATAGTTTAGCTTTGAACCCAGCAATCCTCCTGCCTCAGCCTCCTTTCCTGGGTTTATAAGCATGCAATACCACATCTGATTTCCAGGCATTTTTATTTTGAGACAGGGATCTTCTTAAGTCACTAAGTTCCCTAGGTCAGACTTAAATTTGAGATTTTTTTTTTGTCTTAGCCTACATTTTATTAGTTTTGTTTATTGTTTGTTTTTGTTGAGACAAGGTCTCATTATGTAGTTCAGCCTGGCTTTGAACTCATTTTTTGTTTTGAGATAGGGTCTTGCTAACCCTAGTTACTGAGATTGAGCTCCAGCTTTTGATCCTTCTGTCTCCGCCTCCTAGGGTGCTGAGATGCAGGCATTTACCATCACAGCAGGCTAAATGATTTCATTAGGGTAAGTGGAATTGCTGGATCAACTTCTGTACTTTAATATTTTTACTGTATTCTTTCAAGATTATACTGTGTGCCTTCTGTTTTTCCACCAGCATTACATGAAAATATAGTTTCCTGCATATTCTATGAGGCTGATTATTATAAAAATGTTGCCAACTAATGGGCAAAGTTTTGCCTACTTTTTTATTACTCTGCATCTTTCCTCACAGCCTAACAATTGTTATTTTTTTCTTTGTTTTGTTTCAAACAGGGACTTGCCATATAGTTGAAGTTATCCTTGAATTCAGATGTGACCCAGGCTGGCCATAACTCAAGTAATTCAGATGCCTCAATATTTTCCGTGCTGGGACCACCACACCCCAAAACAACTGTCATTTATTACTGCTGTAAGTCAGTCCTTTCTCAAGCAACAATCTCCTACCTACCAATTTTATTGTCTTGGGGCAAAGATTTATGCTGTTTCACTAGCTGAGTATTACTGGAAATATAAGAGCAAGACTGCTGTAAAGAACTATAAACCTGAAAGCACAGTTTCACAAACCTATAGCCCCCCCTACTTGGGAAGTTGAGGCAGGAGGATGTCAAATTACAATCAACCTTGTTAACTTGGTTGCATACTGCCTCAAAAATAAAACATAGCCAGGCATGTTGGCATATGTCCATAATCTCAGCACTTGGGAGGCTGAGGTAGGAGGACCTCCACAAATTCAAGGCCAGCCTGTACTACATAGTGAAACTCTCTCTCAAAAACAAAGTAAACAAAATACACTTGTTTAATGCCCCTTAATTTGCTTCATCTTTGTATACATAAATGCAATCATGTATTGAATTGTGTCTCAATATATAAATTGCTACTCCTTCTGTATGTATCCTGAACTTGCTATGATTAGGGGACTGGTGATATTGATCAGTGGCAGAGCACTTGTCTAGCATATGTGAGGCTCCGGGTTCAAGCTGCAGTATAATGCAAAAAAAAAAAAAAAAAAGATATGGTGCCTTTTAGAGGCTGTGGGGCTGGAGCTATAGCTCAGTGGCATAGCGCCTGCTCGGAGAATGTAAGGTTGTAAATTCGATTCCCTGTACCAAAAAAAGCCCACAAAAAAACCCAAAAAAACAAAAAAACTTTCAGAGATTATGCCTTCTTTTCTGGTTTCCCATAAATATGGTTAAAGCAGTGAAGTAGATCAAGAGTGTTTCTTTTTTTTTGGTACCAGGAATTGAATTCAGGACCTGGCACTTGCCAGGTTGGTGCTGTGCCACTGAGCTATATCACTGGCCCAGGAGTGTTTCTTAAAATCACACAGTAAATCACTAGTTGTATTACCTGATAGCAAGAACAGCAGGTCTTGGGCATGTGCTCAGTGTTTAATAATTACAGAAGAGACCTCAAAATTTTAAGATACCTTAAAATTTTAAGATTTTTTTTTTTGTCCTGCTTTGGAGTTTCTTCCTGTAAGGTTTTGGAACAGTTAAAGATTCTTTTAAGTTGGTATTGTGGATTAAAAACTGGTGATCAAATTAACACTAGCTCAATTAAATCAGCATGGTGCTGAGCATAGATGTTCCACCTGAGGAAAGCTGCCAGCATAGAGACATAAAGAAGAGCTAGGCATTGAGAGTTTCTCTAAGTGTTGCTGTCTTGAGCCGCTGGTTCTCCTGGAGGAGCTTGTCATGAAAAGCTTCCCCAATGTGAGTTCAACCATTGTCATCAAAGGAGATTGGGACCTAGTTGGTGAGAGTGGCTGTGGTTCAATTTGGGAGAGCTCTGGTCCTTACATTGAGCATTGCTCTGCAGGGGAAGACTTGTACTGTTTAATCACCAGGAAAGCTTGTCGTACTGGCTTTCTGGCATGTACTCAACTGTTCTTATCATTGGAGGAGCTTGGGACCTCTGCATTGCTGAAGATGGCTGTGGTACTTTTCAGGGCAGCCCTGGTTCTTACTTTGAGCATGACTTTTCAGCTTCAGTGTACAACCCTCAGCCTACCAGCACAGCTCCTCCACCCTGCTGGCATAGACTTTCCAGATTCTACCACTGACCTTTGGGCCTTCCCAGCACAGATCTGTAAAAAAGACTGGCATGAGTCCTCATGGGCTCCAGACCTCCAGTTGGACTCGTCGGAGGCATTGTCATGGGCTCTAGGTCTTCATCTGGACTCATGCAGGGCATTGCTGTGGGACCCAGGCCCTTGGCTGAATATTCTGGGTCTTTAGTGTTATGGACAGATTTCCTGCACTTTCTGTGTTTAACTCTGAGTGACCATCATAAAATAATATTATAATAGCTTTTTTTTTTTTTTTTTGGTAACAGAGATCAAACTCACAACCACGTTTGCAAAGCCGGTGCTTATGCCACTGAGCTAAATCCTCGACCCAAAATAATATTATAAATTCTGTGCCCTGATTCTAATTGTTATCTTCACAACCCGTGACTACAACAGTTGCTGTGAAGGAGGATGGCAAAGGAAGCAGAAAAGAACAGAGGGATCTCTGAAAACATAGCAGCTAAGTTGGGGACAGTGTGCATTTTAGTCAGGTTGTCTGGGTTGTGGTGGTGCACATTTGTAATCCTCGTACTCAGTAGACTGAGGTAGGAAGAGTGCCATGAGGCCAGCCTGGGCTACAGTTTTCCTGAACTGCAAAGCAAGACCCTGGTCTCAAATAAGTTGAGGGATTTTTGTTTTCTGAGAAAGGCTCTCTTATGTAGTTGAGGCTTTGAACTTATTTTGTTGTTGTTTTTTGAGACAAGGTGTTGCCATATAGTTCAGCTTGCCACTAAACTCACTATTAAAGCCCAGGCTGGCTTCAAACTTGCAGCAGTCCTCCTGCCCCAGTCTCCTGAGTGCTGGGATTACAGGGATGCACCACCATGCCTGGCTTTGACTTTGAATTCTTGGCAATCCTCCTGTCTCAGCTTCCCAAGTATTAGAAGTGTACACAAACTTGCCCAATCCTAAATTCCATTTTTACCAATGAAGAGAATTTTGAGAATCTGGGGAACTGAACTTAATCCTTTCCTGAGTCTTTCTTCTCTACAGTAGGGAGGATCCTAAAGTATGTCTAGAGATGGTGGTAAAAGTTCTTCTGAGGTATTAGGAAATTCCCACATTCCTGTTCCAGTAGTAACTCTGAATGTCTCCTTCTCACTTCACAGGACAGGAAAGCAAAGCCCCCAAAGCTTGTATTCACAAAAAGTTCCTTCAAGGAGCAGAGTTCCAGGAGAGCACATTGGGATGGGTGTGAAATACTCAACTGTCTGTTAGGTGGGCCTGGAGCCCTCTGCATGTAGCTGTGTTGCCTGACAGCAGACATTGAGCCTGTGCTATACCCTAGAGCTTCCCGGTTTGTCAGGGTTCTGGGTCCTTCCCTGAGGAAGCCTGTGAGATGACAGTGGTCAGCAGACAAATTACTCAAGTAAGATTCATCACAATGACTTAGTTTCACCTCAGCAGGCCCCTCACACAGGGCCCTTGACCTCCACAGGAATGGTACTTTTGCTGACTCCATTTTATTGGGTGTGACTATTAAAGTGACCTGATTTATAAATTGAATGAAGGCCTCTGACAGTTGGAGTAAACATCTGATGAGCAGGTTAGATTCCCATTTCTTTTGTTTGTTTTTGAGACAAGGTCTATGTAGCCCAGGCTGGCCTCAAACTTGCAGTGATCCTCCTGCCTCAGCATCCTGTGATTACAAGTGTGTGCCACCACACATGGCTTTAGATTCCCATTTAAGGAAAATACCACAGCTGGTTTGAGTATAATGTTTAATATAAGATACAGTGGATTGACAGAGTTGGTGCAAAAGTGTCAGATTCAGTTCTAGTCAGTGAGTTTATAACCCAGGCACTTGGACAAAAATTGGCTTTGCTGTCCTGAGTCCTTCAAGGCCATCTGCACATCACCAGCTTGGCATCCCCTACCTGAAGGTTTAGGTAGAACACAAGTGTTCCTGATTCACCGTCAGGGCCGTCATCATAGCAGTTAGGTTTTCAGGATGGGCTCAATGAAGGTGGGGACAGAACTGGACATTGCCTGAGTTGCTGTATGTTTGCTACATGCAGTAGGGCAAGAGGCTCACAGCTCAGGAGCTTAGCTGTCTTCTTTCCACACATGTCCACTCATTGACTGCTCACAGTAGGGAGGAAGCTGCCCCATCCAGTTAAAAGAAGAAAGGTCCTTCCAGAATCTATTTGGCGTAAGCTAATGCCACTGCTAGTGCTGCCAGTGGCCAGGCACAGGTATGAAGGCCCTGAGGAGTTGGGAGAAGAGTGTGCAGGCAGAGGAGGAAATAGCCAGCTCAGGCCCTGCCCCAAGAGCCTGAAGATGAAGGCAATACAGTAAAGGAGAACACAAGGTCCTTCTCTTTGGTTAGGCAAAGGCCACAGTATGGGCCTGAGGGCAAAAGGGCCAGAGGGAACAGGCTCAGCCCTGGGGCCCTAGCTTTGGGTTCAATGCGGCGACATGTGAGAGGCAAGACAGAAAATGGAGCGGGGTCAGGCTGGTCACTACCAGCTTCTAGGAGCTGCCCTTGTCCTTGTCATCCAGCAGGTCATACCTAGGGAAAGAAGAGAGGGCTTAGGTAGATGAGGACTCTTCAGTCGTTTTATAAATGAGACACAGTTCTAAGCCTCTTAAAGGAATCAGTGGTTCTCAGCTCACATTCATCGTCTGCTCAGATATGGGCCCAGCCCTAGCCACTAGGACTCACCATTGGGCTGCACCCTGGGAGAGGTCAATCTCAGCCAGATCCAGCTGCACCTGCAGGCAGAGGGCAAGGACAGGGCATTATTTGGACTTCTCCAAAGACCGTATCTGTCATCACACCACCGCATGTGACAGTGTCACCTCCAGAGTGTCACCTGGAATGCTTTGTCCTTAACAGGGACCCCCACCCTACCCATGCCTGGTCCCTCACCTTCCCTAGAAGCTCACGCTCTCTGGACATGAAGGAGGAACTGGACTTCACCGAGATATCCAGCTTTCGCCTTAGCACCTCATCCATGGGCAGTTCCCACTCAAACCTGGGGAAGGAGTGGGTGTTAGGGCCACAGGTTTGCCACAAGCCTCCTGTTCCCACTCAGATGCCCACTGTCTGACCGTTCATTGAATTCAGGATTCAGGGTCCTCTTCTTCTGAGAGGTCTTCCTCTTGGTGCCTCGGTTCTTGTCTGGCAGTAGCAACAGTGAAACATAGGGGTCAGGGGGATCCCGTCCATTTTGCCGAAGGGCTCTGTGACAAGGGGAGGTAGTGATGTGTAAGCAAAGGCAGAGTTGGAGGGCACCTGAGGCAGGAGGGCAGGGGTCTCACCGGCAGCTGTGGACAATGCTGACCAGCTTTCGCTCCTCACTGTAGTACCACACAGTCAGCTTCACCTGGCCCAGGGGCCCAACAGGTGCCTCAGAGGGGCTATGGAGAGATAGCCTCAGGTCTGGGACAGGGTGACACCTAGGGAACCCATAACTCATTTTATATGCTGCCCACACGCCGCCTCCTGTCCAGTCCTTTACCTGTCACCATGGATGAGGCGTTGTCGGAGTTCTGGGGCTGAGGCAGTGGCATGGGGGGGTCCTCCCCAGAGCTCTGGTTCTTCAGCCAGAGAGGAGGAGCTGTGGCTGTGGCTGTGGGCTTCCACACCTGAGTGCTGGGACACTAGGATCTGGGGGAAGAAGCCCGTGAGTTCTCTTGGCCCCTTGCAGTAAGGATGTAACTCTTTGTTCTCAGCCTCTTAGGTACCCTTTGGCCACAGAGCCCCCACCACCCCCGACCCTGGTGGCCCACCATTTCCTGGCACTCACCCCTAGCTGCGCTCTCAGTAGCACCTGCCCCTGGCCATTGGTGAGTGTGAACCAGTGGTCCAGGCAGAGCCCCTCAGCCTCCAGGAGCTCCGAAAAGGGCAGCAATAATGAGCCCAGGGTGCCTGTCCCCTCACCCCGCACCTGTGGGGCAAGAGGACTGTGACCAGAAGCAAAGACACTGATAAATTATTTAACCCTGGGGTTCACGGCCCAACACTTGGATTTGGGGTAGTTTTGGTGAGATTTTTCTTTGTAAAGCTGTGGTTACAGCTGCTGTCCCCCTACACCCCAGTGCTGGGAATCTAATCCAGGCTTCAAGCAAGCCAGGCACATGCTCTATTCCTGAACTCTATTTCTCAGTCCTCTCTTTTCTTTTCCCAATACTGGGGATTGAACTGGGGCCTTCTCAGTGGGCTGTTTTTGTTTTGTTCTAGCTTTTTTAGAAAGGCTCCCACAGTGTAGCCCAGGGTGGCCTTAAACTCAACAGTGATTCTCCTGCCTCAGCCTCCCAAGTGGATGGACTACAGGCATGCACCACCATGCCTGGCAACCTCTTCACCCCCATATCACCACATAGTATGGAAGAATTGAACCCAGAGCCTTATCATTGAGCTATGCCTCCAGCCTTTCTTAATTTTTTGAGACAGGATGATTGCTAAATTAAGCAGGCTGGGCTTGAACTTGTGATCCTCTTGCCTCAGCCTCCAATGTGCTGGGATTATAGGCCTGTACCACCACCATACCCAGCTCCTCTTCACTTTTTGTTTACCCATCAACCCACTGAAATCTAGTTTCTAGTACATCCAAGCCACTGAAGTTACCCAAATGATCAATGACCTCTTAACTTTTCAAAGTCAATAATTCTCATTCCTTTGTTTTACCTCTTGCTTGACACATCTGGCTACTTTCTCTCTCTCTCTCGTTTTTTGTTTTCCATTTGGTTTCTGGGACAAAGTCTCACTGTGTAGCCCAGGCTGGAATTGAACTTGGACTCCTTCTGCCTCAGCTTCTTGAGTGCTGAGATTATAGGCTTGTGCCACCACGTTCAGCACTTTTCTGTTGGAAATGTGCTTCTGGTTTCTGTTATCTATTCTCACACTATTCAGGGTATGCTGGGCCCCTTGATTGGCTCTTCTGGCCTCTGGCCTGTAGCTGCTGGGCTGCCCAACATGTCTACACTGGCTTCTTTTCACCCTGCACACCGGTGTGACTGCCTACAACTGCTATACACTGTGTGCTGACGGCACCCCTGAGTGTGGGAGGAACCACACCTGAGCCAGAGTCACCTGAGCCTCTATGCTGGTCTTTGTCCAGTCCTAGCGTGCTCTTATCATTTCCTATTTCATTATTCAGATAGTTTTGTCTGCCTCCTCAGCCCCTCAGTACTGGGGACTAAACACAAGGGCACTAAGCTATATCCCAGTCCCTTTTCTTGTCTTCTTTCTTTTCTTCTTTTCCTTCCTTCCTTCCTTCCTTCCTTCCTTCCTTCCTTCCTTCCTTTCTTCCTTCCTTCATTTATGAGACAGTCTTGTTAAGTCAGTCAGTTACCTAGGCTAGGTTCAATTTTGTAATCCTTTTGCCTCAGCCACCCAGAGTGCTGAGACTATAGACATATGTCACTATGTGACTCAGTGCTGCCCTTCTGAACCCATTCTTAACCCTACAGCCAGCATGACCTATGTTCCTAAAATGCAGGATCTCTATATGGTTACCCTTCATGCCTTCAAAAGTCTCCCTAAACTTTTATGATAAACTCCAAATTCAGAGTCCAGAGTGCTAATCATTACGCCATGGAACTGCCACTAAACTCCAAATTTTTGTTTGTTTATTTATTTAGAGGCAGTCTCACTCTGTAGCTCAGGCTGGCCTGAAAATTGTAGCAATGTTGTCTCAGCCTCCCAAATGTTGGAATTATAGGCGTGTACCACCTAACCTCCAAATTCTTAGCATAATACTTAAGAACTTTTCTGATCTTGCTTCTGCCCACCTCTCTAATCAATAGTAAATTTCCTTATCTATTTTCTGCTTTTTCCAGCCTGAAGAGTTTTCTGGCCCTTTTTCTGGTCAGGGCCTATCAACTCCAAGGACACCATTCTTAGGCCTCTACCTCTTCTCTAATCTGTAAGATCCCTCCTTCTTTCTTTTTTCTTTTCTTTTCTTTTTTGTCTTTTTGAGACAGGGTCTCGCTATGCAGTTCAGGCTGGCCTTGAGCTCACTTTGTAGCCCAGGCTGGTCTCGAACTCGCAACAATTCTCCTGCCTCAGCCTCCCAAGTGCTGGGATTACAGGTGTGAGCCACCACGCCTGGCTTCCCTCCTTCTTTTTCTACAGTGCCTTTTTCCTCTAAAATCATTTGAGAGTATTTTCTGGTTATTTTTCTCAAGAAGTGGGGTATAAGCTCCTTAAGGACTCAGCCTCCCAAGCGCTGGGGTTATGGGCTGTGCCACCGTGCTCGGCAAGACTTGGACCTTTCAGCTCTGACAGCCCTGTACTGGTTCAGTGCTGACCTTGGGTGGGAATCTGCTGTGTCTGTGGACTGCATTTCCCATACCTGCAGCTCTAGGCTCTCGGTGTATGGCTTCCTGACGAGAAAGGAGGTGCTCTCATCCCAGATGGGGGCTGAAGACTGGGAAACAATCTGGTGGAGATGGGAGGTTATGATTAGTGGTTGACACAATCTCTACTCTTCCTCCTTTCCATCCCACTCTTTGTTTCTGGGTTTTGTTTTTTGTAGTTCTTTTGTTTTGTTTTTTCTTTACCAGGCTGGGCTTGAACTTGTAATCCTCCTGCCTCAGCCTCTTTCCCAGAATGCTAGGATTACAGACCCAGCGTGTGCCACCAGGCCAGGCATTCCCTCTCCCCTTCTCCCATTCTTTTCATTTCTTTCTTTCTTTGAGACAAAGTCTCATTACATAGTTCAGGCTGGCCTTGAACTCATTATGCAGCCACCATACCTGGCTTCCCTCCCATTCTTAACTCTGTGACATTTCCTAATACCTTAGTTTTATGAGTCGTGTCCCCCACGGTAAGAGTAGCATAAGGGCTGGGAGGCTTGGTGCCTTTTCGGAGCTAGAAAGAGAATACTATTAGTCTTAAATTTTGGACCTAGTCAGTCAGGTCCTTCCCTCACAAATTATGGTCACAGCTATCCTTTTTTCCCCTGACAGCTACCACCTTGGGGCCTTGGACGAGCCTCACATCCCAGCACCATTGGAGAGAGGTGCCATTTACTGTTCCAAATTTGTAAGGAGCGTCCAGCGTGAGGGTGGTAGAAAAAGACAGGGAGCTACAGGGGAGGGGAACAGCTCACTGGCAGGTCCTCTGCCCGCTCCAGATAGACAGACAGCAAGGCTGCTGCCAGCTCCGCGCTCTTCTGCGTCTGGATCAGACTGTTCACCTGTAGCACCTGGAGAGGGCATGAGATGGGCTGAGCTGACAGCTGCCACCTGGGGCCTTGGAAGCTGAGAGAAGGGCTCACCCTGCCCACCCCAACTTGGCTCCCTTTCTTTTTCCAGCACCCTCCTCCGAACCTCCTCTAAATCAGCAGCAGTGGGCCGGGGGGTCAGACGCTCCAGGCGCAAGTGCAGGCGGCCAGACAGGACGTCCTCTAGGGTCAGCCACTGTGGGGGGGCAGGTGGGGGAAGACTCAGATGTGTGGGGATGGAAGCAAAGAAGATGAGGTTTGGGTTGAGATCAGAAGCGTCTGTCCATTCTAATCTCATGCTCACCTCATCCAGGAAGCCACTATTTAGGACTGTGGTGAGACTCACTTTACATCTGTGGAGAAAGAGAAAGGCAAAAGGTAAATGGTCAGGCTCCGTGAACCCTAGAGGCCCAGCCCATCTGCTCCTCCAGACACTTACCTGCCCAGAAAGTCATCCTTGTCCACGTCCTTGTCAAAGACCTCAACCTCTAGCTCTTGGCCTGGAATTGATGTGATGATCACCTAGCAGGAGAAAACAGTGCAGATGAAAGAATTCTCTCCTCGTCTTCTCCAAATAACTGCATTTCCCACACCCTTGACCCCCCAATCAACTGAATCCTGTGGTTTTTGGACCATTCTAGGAGTTTGAAGGAAGAACAGACTGAGAGGAGTCCTGGCCACTCAGTTCTGACCTCAAAAACCTCATTCCAGCGAGGGTTGAGATCTTCCCGGATGACATGGCTCCGGAAGCTTCGTCCTGCCAGCTTTAGTTTGACATAGGGGTCTGACTTGCCCTTCACCAATCCCCCCAAGAAACGGTCTTTGGCAATCAGGTCCTGGGCCTCTAACACATGAATCCGAAGTACATTCTGCAAAAGGGACAGATGTGGGACCAGAGAGCAGTCAAAGAGACTTCTCAGAATTAGTCCTGAGCATGCTGTGCACACTTCAAATGGGCAAATGGACCCTAAAGGTCTTGAGATAGCAACTCACCTCAGTCCCAAAGTGGCTGTCGGGAGTGGTGTGACAGGGCCGAGGCGGAACATCCACACTGCTTCCTGCTGGGGGGCTTTCACTGTCCAGTTCCTGAGTCCCAGGGGTGCCAGGCACCATGGGGAAGCAGATTTTTGATGAATCCAAGTAAAGGATCTGGAAAAGGTATGAGATTGTCCACTCAAGGAGGTACAGCCATGGCATGTAGGGGTTGGTGGGCAGAGCAGGGGCTCTGACTGGGACACCAGGTCCCCTGCCTTGGCCAGGTTCATCCCTGGATGTTCTTTCCACACCACCCAACTCCCACACTATCCTTCCCTCCAGTCAGATCAATGAACATTTCTGTGTATCTTCTAGGTACTGTACATGTCTCCTCTTATCTAATTCTCTGATGCCAAGGAATCCACAGTGCCTCCCCCAACCCTCAGTGCCTCCTCACTTCCATACCCTCATGACCAGTTTCATGTAGAGCCTGGAGTTTGGGCCAGAGCTGCTGAGCTGGAACCATTGATCTAGGGTGAGTTCTGAGGCAGTGAGCAGGCGGGCCAGAGGCAGAGTCAGCACCCCTAAAGTCAAGGCTCTGGAGTCGTCCTTCACCTACATACAGCAGTGGAGGTAATGTCGGAAGGGTCAGGGGAAGGAGGTGCTGGGGAAATGGCAACATGGCTCCTGTTTCACATCTCTCCCTGCTGTCACAAACCTTTTCTTTCACTCGATATTTCTTTCCAGGCCTCTCCTCACTCTGGGACCCTTTTGCCTTTAGTCATTCTCTTCCTGCTATTCAGGAAGTTCTCATGCTCCTTCCCTCTGCCTAAGTAGGTAGAGCTTCAGGCCTTAATAAAAATCCTACTTCCTTTACAAAATCTCTCATGACTTCAGCCTCAGTGCCTTTCTGTGACCATCCTTGTCATACCATGAATATTTTGTTCCTGATAGTTAATATTTCATGTTCTAGAATAGTTTGATATATGTGTAGCTCATCTATCAAACTAGCCAGTAAGCACTGTGAAGGCAGATAATGTTTCATGCTTTTCCTCTTTTTTTTTTTTAATCGTATCAGGGATCGAACTCACGACCTAGTGCTTGTAAGGCAGGCGCTTATGCCGCTGAGCTAAATCCCCAGCCCTGTTCCATGCTTTTCTATGACCTTTAAAATTTGGAGGGCTGGTGATTTAGCTCAGCGGCATAAGCATCTCCCTGGCAAGCACTAGGTCGTGAGTTCGATCCCCAATACCAAAAATAAAATAAAATAAAATAAAATAAAATAAAATAAAATTTGGAGTGTTAATCTTATTGGGGCATCTAGATGAGGTTTTTACATTTGTAGGTGATTACATCTGTAACCCCAGTATTCAGGAAGCTGAGGCAAGAGGATTGCTATGAGTTGAAGACAGCCTGAAGAGCATAGTGAGTTCAATGCCAGCCTGAATGACATAGCAAGACCATGTCTCAAAACAAAACCAAAAACAGAAAGCAAACAAAATCAGCCCTCCCCCCATTTTTTTTAAATTAAAAAAAATTTTTTTGGTCTTTTTGAGACAGGGTCTCACTCTGTAGTTCAGGTTGGCCTTGAACTCACTGGTAGTTAATGGTGGTACACACCTGTAATCCCAGAATTTGGAAGGCTGAGGCAAGAGGATCTCTGTGGGTTTAAGGCCACTAGTCTGGACTATATAGTGAGACCCTCTTTTTTTTTTGGTACTGGGATCGAACTCATGACCTTGAGCTCGGCAGGGCAGGCACTTACACCGCTAAGCTAAACCCCCGGCAGTGAGACCCTGTTTCAAGAAGAAGCAAACAAATTCAGCATGGTAGCACACACCTATAGTCCCAGCATTTGGTAGCCTGAGGCAGGAGTAGTGCCATGAGTTTGATGCCAGCCTGAACTATACAGTGAAACCCTATCTCAAAAAAACCAAAAAACAAATGAACAAAAATATATATAATAAATAAGTCTACAACAACAAATTATAAAAACTGATTCTAGGAGTGCAACCTTAGACCCAACTCCCAGTAACATTAAAAACAAATCATGTCTGGCAAGTGTGAGGTTGTGAGTTTGATGCCCGGTACCAAAAACCCAAACTTGATTCTAAACAGATAGGTAGGGCACAGGGGAAGACCAGGGTGGGTTGGGTGGTTTAGTAGATGGATTGGAGATAGAGGTCATGAGGGCTGGGGGTGTGTGGCTGAATAGTAGGACACTTGCTTAGCACATGTAAGACCTGGGTTCTATTCTCAGCACCACACACACACACAAAAAAAAAGACTATAGGATTCAGCCAGCATGGTGACACAAATCTGTAGTCCTAGCTACCTGGGAGACCAAGGCAGGAGAATCACAAGTTTGATGCCAGCTTGAACAACTTAGTATGATAGCATCTCAGCAAGGATTGGGGGTGTAGCTTGATGGTAGAGGGCCTCTGGGTTCAATCCTCAGAGACACACAGACACACACACACACACACACACACACACACACACACACACACAGACGAGATAACACAGATCTGGGAAGAAAGAATAAGGCAGATAAGTGATTATCTCACCTGCACATCAAGCTCCTGGCTTCGAGGATCTTGCAGAAAGAAGCGGAAAGCTTCCTCCCACACTGGGCTGTTGGTGTTGTAGACAGCCTGGAAATGGGGAGGACAGACAACGTGTGGACACCACAGCACCATTCCTGTTTCTCTAGCCATTCTTTGCACTGGAAACACTGCAAAGGGGAGACTTCACCCCAAAAAGCCTTCCTCCTACTCCATGATGCCCCCCACAATGCACCCTCACCTTGCTTTCCTGGGTCACATCTTGAACTGACAGTTGTACCATGGGGTTGGGCTCCTTGTTCCCCTTCTTCAGCTGTGGGAGCAGAATTCAGATGTTATGGCCTTAGGAAGGAAAGCAGTATCACAGCAGAGTCTCCTCCCTGAAGTGGATTGCATTTCCTCCTTGGAATCCTTGCATTATGTTTCTACTTCTGGAGAAAGTCAAGCAGGGGTGGCTGCATCCTCAGCAAGGGTGGATGTGGCGTTGCTGCACCCTGGGCTCCCTGCCCCCCTCAAGCCAAACTCACAGGAAGATCCTGGGCTCGATCCAGGTAGACAACTAGGATGGCAGCTGAAGGAGGCTCTGGTTTAGAGGAGATTCCCCGGTTCCACTGTAGAACCTGGCAGAAGGCAGAGAGGTCAGGCCTTGGTCCTCCCAATCCCTGTTCTTCCTTCTACCCACATGACTTACCTGCTCCAGTTTCTCTGCATCTGGCAAAAGTGACAGCCATTCTAACCTTAAGTGAACTTGGCCTTGGCCACTTTGGAGAGGGTACCACTGAAGGGATAAGTAGAAGTGAGGTCCAGTAGTGATCAGATATCCACACATCCATTTCCCCACCAACACAGTAGCTACTGTCTGCCCAAAATAGAAGATCTCTCCCACCATCATCCACTTCTCCCAACTTACATCATCCAGTACTCCAGCCTTTAACACCTTCCCTACATCCAGCTTCATTCTGGGGTCAAGGAGGGCAGAGGGCAGTGAGAGGAGAAAAGGACACAATGTCATTGGTGCATGGCAGTGGCCCTCCACTCAACCACCCAGAAGCACCTACAGAGCCCAGACTCCCTTCTCCTTAGACTTAGGAGATACTTGTGTGCGCACACGTACCTGTATGTGTCTGTGTGTGTGCACGTGCGCATGTGCCATAGGGGAGGGGATGGGAAGAAAAATGATACAAGAGTTCCAGACTCAGAAAACAACTATAGTTACCTCTGGGACCTTAGGAGCATTGAAGCTTTGAATCATAACACAGACTGAGGCTCACCTGCCCAGAAAATCATCCTTATCTGGATCCTTGTCAAACACCTCCACTTCAATCTCCTGCCCCGGGACCTCGTGTACTATCACCTGCAGCACACAGAGGGCTAAGGTCTCATGGGCTGTAGGTGGAAGGCCCCTCAGCATCTTTCCTATAGCCTCAAGAAGCCTCTTCATTTCCCCCAGCTACATTCTTCCTCTGCTTAATACCTCGTAAGTCTCTCCCCACTGAGGGTTGAGCTCTTCATTGATGACACGACTGCAGAATGTCTGGGTACCCACACGCACAAGTGCGTAGGGGTCTGACTTGCCCTCAATCAGGCCCTTCACATATTTGTCCTTGGAACTCAGCCCTCGAGCAGCCAGCAGGTGAATCCGAATAATGCCCTGAAGTTAGGAATTGGTGGGTCATAAATAAAGTATCCAGCATGGAGTTCTGGAGAGAAAGAGCTAGTTAATCAGGGAGGGGCATACCCTGGGCAGAGGGGAGCGCAACTGGGCTACATCATGAAGGTCAGGCACAAGAGGCACCAACAGTCGGTTGGGCAACACAAGGAAGGCAGCAATGGAATCCATGATCATAGTATCAGACAGAGAGCTGCATGGGGGGCAGGGTAGAAAAGGAACATTGGCCCCAACTTTCAGTTCTCCTCCAAACCCAACTGTTTCCCATTGCAAGACAGACCTATAGCTTATAAGGCAGTGTTTCTTGAACATTTTTTTGGTTATTCTTCTATCCCAACTCCCCACCTACTTCACTGCCACTCCTGGCTGCTTTTCCTATTCTTCTTGCCCCTACTTGAGCAGTGTTCAGCCCTCTTTATTCCCTACTAACATGCATGCTCCTCCTGCAGAAAAATCACAGTAGGAAACTCCTCATCTACAGTGGAGGTCTCAGAGGGCACAGAGTGCATCTTTGGAACACCTATACCCTCAAGCTAGGCCTGGAATAGTCAGCAAGTGTTCAGTGAGGTCTTGATACCTAAGTCCTGGGATATCCAGCAGGTTGGTCATTCCTGTCCAGTTGATGTCTAGAGTCTGGAAGGAAAGCAGGAGGGGTCAGGACAGATCCTATAGGACACAGTCACACCCATCCCATGGTTTCCAAGCCTGTTGGCCTTTTGTCAATTCGTATTCTCCATAGCTACCTACTGTCACCATCCCAATCCTGTTCCCATGCTTCCCTATCCCTCTCAATGCTCTTCCTTACCGGGCGTCGGATAAAGAACATTGACACGGCCCCCACAATAGGAAGGTCTCCCATGAGTGGCTCAAGAATCACCCGCAAGATGCCATGTAGCTAGGGCAAGAAGAAAGCACTAAAGTATTTCTCCACTCTTGACTTTTCCAACCTCCTGCTTCCCCATATCCCATGAAACTTAGGGTGAAAACCCTCTGGCATCTGTCCCACCTGCATGCCCTTGATTCCTGCTTTGCAGAAATATTTCTTTATTTCCACATCAATCTGCACATCACCTACATAGCTGGGGATTGGTGAGGAAGAGAATAACGGTTAGTATTAGGCTGATATAGGGACTAGGGCAGTGAAGTAGCCAAGAGTGATCAGGATCCTCAAAAGGGAAGCAGGCAGTGGTGCTACCTGATGTTCAAGTCCAGCAGGATCTGATCTTTTCTTTGGCTAGGGTGGACCTTTACTCCTATGATGCGCAATGGCTAGAGAGAGAGCAGACCTTGAGACAGCCAGGAGGGAAGGGAGGAGCACCTCAGTCCCTTTTGAGATGCACCCCCTCCTGGTCTCAGTTCTTCCCACAATACCTTTTCTCCCAGTTCCACTCGTGTGAATGTAAACGTCTGAAGATGGGGGTTAGATCCCCGAACAGCTGGTGCCACAGTTTCAGCCAGAAGCTTCTCCATGTACTGTCCCAGAAAGGGCCAGACCTGGGCTACAATCTGGGAGTGAGGAAATGTGGTCAGAGAAGATCCCCATCTCTCCTTTGAAGGGAAATTCCTTCAGAATACTCCCTATGGGCAGCACTGGGGACCAGGCTCAGCCTGGAACTGAAGTGTGACAGGACCTGGCAAGAAGAATGAATTCTCATTCTCCTCTCATGAAAAATAAAAACCTGATCAGTTCTCACCTTGTTTAGCCATTCAGCCTTTTCCACATCTGGAAAACTGACCTGCAGGGGTAAAAGTCAGACAGTAGCCACAGGAATACCTCTGCCCGCATTGCCTAAGGTGCCATGGGATGCCAGAGGGCTAGGACTGCCACAGCTCTCCTCACCCAAGAAGGCTGGGTGTCCTGAGGTTTCATTCCTCAGAAGTTGGGGGCACTGAGCTCTCTAATAAGGCCCACAGGAAGATGCTCTTTGGATAGCTCAGGGATGTGAAGTGACAGCTGCAGGGGCAGGAGGAGAAGGAGGGAGGAGAAGGGCACATTCTTTCTGGAGGGGGAGGGCTGGGATTGGAGGGAATCCTGGTTCCTTTGTCCAGACTTCCCTCCTCCCCTCGCTGGACTGGGGCTCTAACGCCAGGGAGGTGAAGAAAACAAATCTTTGCTAGGGAAGGACGAACTTTTTAGGTTCTGGCTTTCTTTCTTTTCTTTCTTTCTTGCTGTGTGACACCTTTTAAGGAAAAGGACACCTGTCTTCTGTAATACAAGGGAGATTAATTTCCAAGAGGAAGAGTAGGAGGAACAGACAGTTGCTGTCGGAGCTCCAAATCTCTAGGACCATTATTCCTCTCTCCTCTCTAGTGAGGAGTCTAGGAAGCTAGCCGGTGCCTGCCTAGGGTCAAGGTGATTCCTTTTCTACCGCCACTCCGCACCACCCCCACACTTAAACGGTTTCTAGAAGGAGGAAGGGTAGCAGGGAGGGGCCCTAACGGGCCCTGACTTTGCAAGGCCGAGAGAAGGCGTCCGCCTCTACCCAGGAGACTGCGCACAGACTTAAGGGTCTAGGTCAACGCAGCCAGCGCAGCCCACAATCCGGAAAAGGGTGGGGCCGGCAGGGACCGGTGCAGTGGGGGCAGCGGGAACTGCAGCAGCCGCACTACCTTCTTCCGGGCACCCCCTCCCTCAGCCCAGCAGCCGCCTCCGCCGCTGCGCTGCAGCCCGGATGCTTGAGGCTGGAAAGCGACCGCGCAGAGTCGCTCCAGGCGCTAGGGCTCAGCTAAGCAATGCCCCCAGGGTGGAGTCCCTGCGGGCAAGAGTGGGAGAAAGGCAAAGCTTATGGCCTGAAGTGGGTAAAAAGTCTTGAGGAAGGCGGGGAAACGAGGGAATCTCCGAGAGGGGCAGGGACTGGAATGGCCAGGGGCGGGGCAGCAACAGCGCAGCGGCCGAAGCCGGGCGCAGAGCAGGAGACAGCCGGGTTAGGAGAGCGCGCCTCGGCCGGACCGAGCGCCCAGATGTGCCACTGCCGTGGCCTGAGAGCGCAGGAAAATCCAGTCTGCGGAAGATCTAATCCTGGCGTGCAGCAAGAGTGGGCGGGGAGAGTGTACGGTCGGCCCCGTGAGTGGCATGTCCCGGCCAGCTAGCGGGACTCACTGCCCCACGATGGGGAGCGAGCCCGGACACAGGGCCCCGGGATGTCAGGGCCGGCGGGGTGGCTCACCCAGGCAGGTAGCTCTCGCTGGCTCAGGTACAGCGTTTTGGTTGTGAGCCGCTCCTCGTCGTCCAGTAGCTGTCTCGCCGCCAGGAGACTTCGTTCTTTCTCGTCTCGGACCCTGCGCCAGCCCAGGTAGAGGGCGAGGCCGAAAACCACGAAACCCACGCTGAGTCCCGCTGCTCCAGCCAGGTACACCGGCACCAGCACCAACAAGCGCCGCACGAACGAAGTCAGCACCGCCAGCGCCTCACTCCCCGCACCTGGGCCAGCAGGTGGGAGCCCGGAGTCTGGGTCCAGCTTAGCGTGAACAGCAGGGGGTTGGTCTGGGGGGTCGAAGGGAGCAGAGGGCTGGTCCAGGGGACTGGAGCTGGGGCCCTCTCCCTGAGAGCGCTCCATGGTGCCACTTCTGAGAGCACCGCCCGACGGGAGACCTCCGGAACTGGCCTCGCCTGCAGCCAGCTCCCCCTTCAAACCGTAAGCCCCGATATGGGGGAGGGGACCCCAGGCCAACGGTTTGGGTTGGTCCGCGCCGCAGAGACTAAGGTGGAGTCAAATGGTTGAAACTCCGCCTCTCTATTGCGTGGGGTGGGGGGTGGAGGGGAATAGGAGGACCTCTGATAGGCAGGGCTTCCCTGATTGGACCTGAGTGCCAAAATGGGCGGTCTGGGATGGCAGGAAAAGACGGAAAGGCGCAGATGTGCAATCTTTGATTGGTCATAAAGTAAAGTAGGGGTGGTGCACAATTTAAAGAGAGGCGGGACCAAATGCCCCTCCCACGTGGGATTGGAACGCCTGTGGCATGACATCATGCAGTGTTAGACCTCCAATTTCTAGGTTTTAAGGAGCTGAATTTGCAAAATTAAGGTTGTGGATGGCCAGAATTTTCCTTTCATCATTCAGATGGTTTTGGAGCATTTGTTCTTGGATCTCTAACATGTACATTGATCAACGTTCCCTAGTTTTGATACTCCAAGCACATTTTTTATTGATTTTTTTCCTGGCTCCCTTTACAAAAGGAAATGAAATTACCCTGTTTGGAATGTAAGCCAACCCTGTGGAATGAAATGCATCCCTAGCCCCCTACTCTGTGCAGCGTTATCGGCACACTAAAGAGAAAACTAGAAAATCAGATAGAGTTGAGATGAATTGACTGGGGATGTAGTGAGGGACCTGGATTCAGTCCTCAGTACTGAACAAAACAACAGCTCCAAAGGGACGAGAGATAGGCTTAACTATAGCAAAAAGAATTAGATTTTCCAAGAACTTCTAGGGCACTAAGATAATGACTCAACACTAGTAAGTAGCTCAGTTTCTCCTATGAGTTAAAAGAAAATTCTACAGTCAGGTATAGAACTAATACAGTTCTACACACAGTACTGTATGGTTTTAGGAAGGAAAAAGTGCTAGGAAAAAGTAATGATGACTGTTGTTACTAGTTTTCTGGATTTGTTTTCAAATACCTGGGAACTAGATGAACTGGAAGCTGAGGAGGAACAGGGTTGGCCATAGAATACCTTTTGCAGTGTATGTCTTACTGTGTTTTTCTGTGGAACACAGCAGGGAAACTAGGGTTGGTTATTGGGAAGGGCCTAGATCTGCAGCTAAGTCTTATCTGACTCTGCAGGGCATAGATTTCATCAGGCTGTTTCACCAAAACTGTTTAAAACCTGCTTATAAGGTGTTGCCACATGCCTGTAATCCCAGCACTCAGGAGGATGAGGCAGGATTGCTATGAGTTGGAGGCCAGCCTGGGATGCATAGAGACCCTGACTCAAAACAAAAACAAAAATTAATAAACACTTGCCGACTTTCCTGCCCCTGCAGCTTCTCACATCCTCTTCTCTACTTTTCTGGGGCTGCCAGTTTTTTAGACTGGTTCATTTAGTGCACAGAACTCTACAAGAACATTTTTCTATCTGCTGCCTGTGCTCTCCATATTCCCACAGATGAACGAAGAGAAAGGAGAACAAGAGGCTTGAAGATATAAGTGATATGTTTGGCAACTAACACGGCAGAACTACACGCGGGAAAACGAATACTCTGAAAGCTCTGTATAAAACAGAAATTTGCAAACCACTAGAAGGGAGGTTTCCAGGGATGAGGGGATTTATAAAGTGACATGTGGAGCCTCCCCCTTCCAAATTTCTCCCTTTCATCACCCCATTCAGGTCATCAGTCTCTCCTGCTTCAGACATTGTACAGGATAGGGACACAGGAGCCACAGGGTCAGCAGCTGCACTGCAGTGGTAATAAATAAACAGGGTGGTTCCCCACCCATTAACAATTTTTGCTCTTCAGGTGCCCCCTGGTGGTGACAAGCGGTAAATGGGCGCAGGAAGGAATGGCCATTGGTAAGAGGAAGTGTTTTACAGGGTGGGGCCAAAATGAGAGGAGAGAACGGAGAGTATCCACAATTCCTGGCTCCCCCCGCCTTGGAGAATTGAACCCAGGGCCTTCACACTGAGACACCAACTCTTTTTTGAGATAGGTCTCATTATTATTTATTTATTTTTTTAAGGAGCAGAATATATTTATTGAGAGAAAGAAAGCTTCTGTCTGAGACACAAGGGTTCCCCAGTGGGTTGCCCAAAACAAGTTCTCTTTAAATTGCTAGATTACCCAGGCTGGGCTCAAATTTGTGACCCTCTTGCCTCAGCCTCCCTAGTGCTGGGATTACAGGTTTGTACCATCATGCCCAGCCTTAAAATCCTATATATAAATTATAATTGTTTTCTAGGGGAGGTGGAGGTCAGATGCAAAATTCTGGTCCATTACAAAAATGGAAGGGACAGCCTGGTGTGGTGGTGTGCACCAGTAATCCCAGCATTTGGGAGGCTGAGGCAAGAGAATCATTAAGTTTGAGGCCAGTCTGGGTTGCATAGTGAGTCAAGACCAGTCTCAACTATACAGTGGAACTCTACCTCCAAAAGCCAAAAAACAAAACAAAACAAGACCACTAACTAGGACTGGGGATTGGGAATTTAGCTCAGTGGCATAAGCGCCTACTTGGCAAGCACAAAGTCATGAGTTCAATTCCTGGTACCAAAACAAACAAACAAAAAACAAAGACTGGGGATGCAACTCAGCATGAAGGTGCTGGATTCCATTTTCACTATAAAAAAAAAAAAAAAGCTTCCACTGTTGGTTAGTTCTATCATTTTTTTTTCTTTTTTTGTTTGTTTGTTTGAGACAGTCTCATTATGCAGCCCAGACTGGTGTGGGACTCCATTCTGCTGTCTCAGCCTCTCAAAGTGCTGGGATTACAGAATGTGCTATGCTGATCCTCAGAATTTACTTACACCAGTTCTGAAATCAGCATGAATAGATTCCTGGGCCCATACCTTACTGGTTGTAGAATTCTGGGCAGATAACACCTGTGATTTTTGTATGTGAGTGGGTGGGAGGTGGATTTTAGGGACTGAACCCAGGGACTTTAACTGAGCTACATACATCCCTAGCCTTTTTACATGTTTTGAGATAGGGTCTTGCAAAATTGCTGACCTCAAATTTGCAATCCTGCCTCAGCCTCTGGAGTAGCTGGAATTACACATATATGCCACTGCACCCAGCACACATAGATGTTCTTGTGTTTGGTAGTTCTGGGGGTGTCACACCCAGGGTCTCTGAACTGAGCTACATTTCCAGCCTATTTATTTAATTTTGAAACAGGATCTTGCTAAATTTGCCCAGTTTGGGCTTGAATTTGTAACCTCTCCAGAGTTCTGGGATTATAGGTGTGTATCACCATGCCTGGCTGTTTACCTTTTTTTTTTTGTCTTTTTGAGACAGGGTCTCGATATGCAGTTCAGGATGGCCTTGAGCTCACTTTGTAGACCAGGTGGGTCTCGAACTCACAACGATCCTCCTGCCTCAGCCTCCTGAGTGTTGGAATTACAGGCGTGAGCCACCATGCCTAGCCTGGCTGTTTTTTTTCCCCTGACCTTTGTAAATATTTATGTCCTCTGAGGAGGTGCACTGTATTTTGTTTTGTCTTTTTGAGACGGGGTTTTGCTATGTATAGTTCAAGCTGGCTTCAAATTTAGCAATCTTTCTGCCTCAGCCTCCCAAATCCTGGGTTTACAGGTGTGTCACCATACCCAGTAGGTGCACTTTTTTGAAGCACATCAGTGCCAAGTCTGTGTGAGGAATGCACGAAGCAAGCTCTTGTTCCATCATCCTGCTCCACAGTGTTAATTTGTTATGTGGATAAAGAATATTATACTGATATGAGGTGCTGCAAGTGATCCTAACCAAAAAGCTACGACATGATTCATTTAAGCCTGCTCTCTCTAATGCAAGATGAATACAGTAATAGTACCCATTGGGTCAATAAAATTTTGTATGTAAAGTGCCTAACATGGGCCAGACATAGTGACCATACTTGTAATCCTAGCTACTCAGAAAGCTCAGATGGGGGAATCACAAGTTCAAGGCTACCCTGGACAATTTAATGAGACCTAGTTTCAAAATCAGATTTAAAATGAGCTGGGAATGTAGCTCAATGCTACAGCACTTGGCTAGCATGTGCTAAGCCCTAGGTTAAATCTTCACTACTGCAAAAAAAAAAAAAAAGTCTCTCACAGGTCAGTGGCCTGAGTAGTGTTAGCTACTGTTCTAGAATTTTGGTTATTTACAGTGCAGCAACACAGAACCTTCTCCCTCTGAATATCATTTGAAGACATCTATTGGATTTCCCTTCAGACTTTTTTTTTCCCTTCAACTTTCTTTAGCTAGATTTTTTCCAACTACTTTTCTGATTTGTTAATGGCCCTCTTTAAAAATTACATTTAGAAAAACACACAATACTTAGGAATGGTTCAACTTAGGCAGAATCTAAGTAGAACTGTTTCATTCCTAATTTTTTTTTTTTTTTTTTTGGACAGGGTCTCACTATTTGGTCCAGACTGGTCTCGAACTCAAAGCAATCCTCCTACCCCAGCCTCCTGGGATTACAGGCATGCACCACCATACCTAGATCACAGCCCATTTCTTTTTTTTAATTTTTTAAAAAAATTTTTATTGGTACCAGGGATCAAACTCACAACCATGCGCTTGCAAGGCAGGTGCTTATGCCACTGAGCTAAATCCCCAGCCCTTATTTCTAAGGCTCAGGTATCATTATGGAGCTTCTAGAACTCAGCACTTATTTTCTTTTCCATTACTGGGAGTTGAACCTAGGACCTTTGCACTAAGCTACCTCCTTAGCCATTTTCTTAGACAGGGTTTCAACTAAATTGCTGTATTGCCTAGACTCGGCTCAAACTTGCAATCTTTCTTCTTTAGCCTCCCAGAGAGCTGGGATTACAGGAATGCATCGCCATATCCCGCTAGGACATAGCACACACTAGTATTTGTAAACTGGTGTGTGTGTGTGACAAAGATCAAATCCAGGTGTGTGTGTGTGTGACAGAGATCAAATCCAGGGCCTCAAGCAAGTGTTCCACCAGAGTGACATCCACAGCCCAAGATTTTAATTTTTGTAGTTAATGGAAGTCCTAGCCTGTTTTCATGGGATTATTACTAATGGCAGATCATATCCACAGTTACTCAGACAAGTTCAAGGCTTTATTCTTAAGCAGTATTTCTAGTAGAGGGACCTGATATTTTATTCCAAATTAGACACTTTGAATATTATTTTATGAGCTGGAGATACAGCTCAGTGAAATAAGCGCCTGCTTTTATGAGTGCTTATGAGTCCTGAGTTTGATGCCCAGTACCAAAAAAACAAAAAAGTTGAATATTACTTTGTATTTTTTTTTGGTAACAGAGATTGAACTCATGACCTTGCCAGGTAGGCGCTGTGCTGCTGAACTATATCCCTGGACCCTTATTTTGTATTTCTTTGTGTCATACTGATATTTACTTCTGCAATGCCGGGGATCAAATCCAGGTGCTCTACCACTGGCCCTTAGGTGGATTATTAATATTTTTATCCAAGGTGGTTTTCTTTTTAAATAAAATATAGACTTTGGGCAAATCACTAGAGATATTTCTCTGAAGTACTAATGAACACTCACTAGATACAAATGTTCAGTTTGATTTGACCAAACTGTCCTATTAACAGACCCATAATCTTTCTCCTTATCTGCAGTGACTTACAGGTGAGAAGAGGAAAGCAGTTTCTGAAATCTGGGATCAGCTGGTCAGTTTCAGAGTTGTTAGGGCTGACCAGGTGCTCATAGATAGCCAGTCTCAAAAAACACCAGGACCTTTTTTTTCTCTTGGTACCAGGAATCAAACTCATGACCTCCCACTTGCCAGGCAGGCACTGTGTCACTGAACTATATCCCCAACCTTGATTTTTTGCTTTTTGAAACAGGGTCACTATGTAGTTCAGGTTGTCCTTGAACTCACTATGTAGCCCAGGCTGGCCTCAAACTTGTGGTGATCCTCCTGGCCCAGCCTCCCAAGCCCTGGAATTATAGACGTGCACCGCCATAGCCGGCAAAAACCCCACCAGTATCTAACAAGGTCATTCAACGACTCAGATGAAGTGAGGAAAAAAAAGAAACACAAAAAAACCTGACAGCAACAAAAAAAACCCCCAAGATCACCCACAATTTTAAGCACAAAACAAGGTCAATGTGCACATCACAAAACGGCAAATGTTTGCCTTTCCCATTATGAGTGACTGCTGCTTCCTATCAACTGCAGCTCCAGCTTGTCTACCCTTTTTTAAGGTGTGGTATATCCCATCACAGAATGACCTGTTTCCCTTGACAGAATCCATTCCAGAGGAATACACACTTCTTGAACCTTTGGCAAAATCACTTAACCCAAGTCCAAGTTCTCTCAGACACCCTCTTGCTGAGATACATCACGATTCCCAATGGTGTGCTTTCCCCTTCACAGCAATGAGCATCAAACCCAACTCGGTCAACTACAGCTACTTTATATTCCTAGTGATCATTAAGTGGAATGCATTAATATAAGACATATGATGTCTACAGTTTCCAAATTCACCTCTTTAGAGACACTTGGCAAGAAGGAAATAAATTTAGGATTTGATTGAGAAGAACTCATGTTGGAGGCTGGGCATAGTGATGCATGCCTGTAATCCCAGCCTTCAGGAGGCTGAGAAAGGAGGATTGCTGCAAGTTTAAGGCCAGCCTGAACTGCACAGTGAGACTGTCTCAAAAAGACCAAAAAAAAAAAAAAAAAAAAGGAAATGTTGGAATCTATAATATTCCTCTAAATACTCATCATAAACCATGTCTTTTACTTCAGAATTATGCCAGAAAACAAACATTAAGCTTATCAATGTGTTTTATAAATACATCAATAATATTTGCCCATTTTGGCCTACAGGCACTGCCTGTTTTGTGAGATAGTCTCACTGTGTTGTTCAGACTGGCTCTAAACTCCTGAGCTCAAATAATCTCCACTCAGGTCAATGAATTAGCTGGAAATAAAAAAGCATACACCACACCTGGCTTTTTTCCTCCCAGCAACTGATCTGATCTAGCCCACCATCTTTGGCCATAGGTTTATACAACCTGGGAGATCAGACAAGAGGTAGCAGGAAATACACAGGAAGCACAAAGCAGGATCACTTTCTCTATGCCCCCAAACCACTGTCTCATTAGACTCACACCTGGGTTGTTTTCCCTTCATCAGCTATGAGTTGAGAAGTAACTGAAGTTTGGCCCCAAAGGCCCCAGACCTTAATAACTCATACATGACCTCAAAACCCCTAGTCCAAAGTGGGGAAATAAAAAAAGGGATCAACCCTAAAGCTTGTGTCCCCAAATCTCCCTTTTCCCTGCACCTCCCAAGGCTTCAAAGTTTACTGCATTGAGCACTGAAGGGGCAGAGTAGGAGGGGCGTTCACTGCCATCAACAACTCAGAGAAGCAACTGCCTCCTGCCTTGCTGTGTTTCAATACAAGCAGGCTCTGTCAACCACACAGCCCATCTCCATTTTTCAGCATATACCTGCCTCACTAAATGACCCCAGGAGCCCTAAGGCAACCTGTGAACAGCACGCACAGACCAGAAACAGATGTGACTATTTTTAAATTAGACTAGGTGGCTCCAATGCTTTTACCCCACAGAGTACCCTCCCCAAATCCCCATTTGGTGTTTTGAGACAGGGTCTTGCTGGCCTTGAACTCACTGTGTAGCCCAGGCTGGTCTCAAACTCACAGCAATCCCCTGCCTCAGTCTCCTAAGTACTGGGAATTACAGCTTCCCATCTAGTCTTGTAAAGGGTCCCATTCTTTTTTGCTGCCTTCCATCAAACTTACCCAAGCTGTGTGTATGGAATTTTATTCTACTTTGGCATAAGATCTACTTTATGCTCCCATCTTCCACACACAATATCTAAGCAAGTTTTCACTGCCTTCATTTGTTAAAAATAATTCTTTTATTTCTTTGGAAAGTAGTGGGCCCTGCCCTACAGATTTCCAGGCCAAGCTAGGTAAATGAATGCTCCTCTCATCTTTGGGCTGGAGTACTATGGTCCCAGCCTTCCCAGGGGCTCCAGAGCAGTTCCTCTATTATCCAACCCAACTAGGCCCCAAATGATCTGAAGACTGCTAAAACCTGTCTCCTGGCCACCCACCTCTCAATCTTTCCTGGCTCTCCTTCTGGGTGGGCAACTTTTTCTTCTAAAACCAGTGCTAGAACTTGTGCTGTTTCCAAGAGGATAAGATCAGGGATATCCCCAACTTCCCATAAAGACACAGCCCCTCAGTCAGTCCTCCCCCTCTGATGTCTTCAGCCTGCACTTCTATGCAAGGCCCCACCTGAGTTAGGCATGAAGGAAAGACACGAGACCCTTTTAAAAGAGAGGTGAGAGAACATGCCAGCCCTAACCCCACCTCAGGAAATGCTCCTCAGAAGCATACTCCTTAAAGTCTCTCATCCTGGTTGAGTGACCCCTTCAGATAGGGCCCAGGAGGGCTAAGGGAGTGGGTAAGGACCCCTTGACCCAGCCCTGACAGGCTATACCAAGGGAGTGTCCATTAGCGTGATCAGTGTGGCATGGCTGTGATGCGCATGCTCTGGGAAGCAATGGGGTAAGTCACCATAGGAGTGGTGGTATGGCTCATTGTGATTCCAGCCAAGGGTTGGGCCATTGATACAGCCACTGGAGCCACAGGAGCCACAGATACAGCCACAGGAGCCATGGAGACAGGTGGAGGTGCCATTCCTTGGGCGATTGTTTGTGCCAGAGCAGCTGACAATGGCGTGATCTCAGGGTTCAAGTGTGGTGGTGGGGGTGGTGGAGCAGCAGGAGGTGCAGCATTAGTTGGGGGAGCAGCTGGTGCTCCAGCAGGGGCCACCAGTTCTTGCTGAGACACAGGGCGGGGCTGCAGAGCCTGGCTGCTGAGAGTAGTGTGAGTCTGGGCAATACCATGGTTAAAAGTGGCGACAGTGCCCACAGTGGGTGCCAGAGTTTGCTCAGTCGCTGGTGCAGTGGAGCTAAGGGTCATGACCTTGGCCTGATTTCGGAACTGGGCATTCTGTTCCAGAAGCACCTCATTGGTGGCTAACAGGTTGCTGACCTGCTTCTTCAGCTCCTCCACACGCTTCCTGAGCATTGCATTCTCCTCCTCTAGCAGCCTGCACTCTGCCCCCCGAGGTGGAGCCAAGCTGTACTCATATGATTCAAAATGAGGGCCATCAGGAGGGCAGCATCCACCTCGCCGACGCTTGGGGCCTGGCTCATGGTCCTCAAAGCCCCTGTCAGGAAGGTCATAAATGTCATAGAGATCATGTCGGCGTCCTGGAGGAATGGAACCTGCTGAGGCCCCACCACCAGTGCCGCCACCACCCCGAGCATCAAACTCAAAGTCCCGCTGCAGGTGACGGAACTTGCACTTGGCTCCTCTTTGACAGTCTCCCTTGAGGAAATCTCGGCAGATAGGAACCTCCTCCTTGCCATTTGGTAGGTCGGCTGGTGAAAGGCCCAGGCCAGCAGCCACCTTCTGCCTCAACCGTGGGGGAAGCTCTCCTGTCTTCTTATAGCCATCTTCATCCTCCTTGGAGCCATGGATGAAACGGCAGTTTGGGCGACTACACTCCTTGTTCTGGAAGTCATGGCAGAAGATGAACTCGTTTTTGCTCACTCCTAAATTGGACACTTCACTCATGTCTGGGTGGCGATATCGACAGCGCTTGCCTCTTTTGCATACATTCCTTAGGAAGTCTCTACAGATGGCATCAGAGCTGGCTGTACCACTGCCTGCCCCTGTGCCACTGGCCTCTTCATTGCCACCACCTCCAGGCCCTCCACCGCTACTCCCGGTGCCATTGGCATAGCCGTCCCGGTCAGGCATCCTGGTCCCCCCTGACTCAGGGCCTTCTTCCTTTTCTTGCCACTCTTGGTGACTGCTGAAAGAGAGAACTCTGTCAACCAGGGGTCCTCCAGAGAAATCACACACTGCCTAAGGAACAGGCAGTCCAATGAGGCAATGACTTTGGAAATGGAGAACCTAAGGGAAGAGGATGTTGGCTGGACTGGCTACCTTGACCCAAGTCCCACCCAGGCCTCCATGCCCTGGTCTTGTTTAGAATGATTCACACTTGCCTAGCTAAGGAGAGAGGGAACGAGTTGGGAAAGGCGCTTCATTTCACGAATGATAGGCTGAGGGTAGAGATAAAAGTGTTGAATTTTATCTTTCCTTCTGAGTTGACCTTATCAAAAGTTGTGGAAGTGAAATTAACACTACTGCGGGTGTCTGAACAGGTTGGAGGAGACTAGGAAAAATGCCCAAGATGGACTGTTTAGTTGCTAGGGCTTGTGAATGATGGGACACTGGTAACAAAACTTCCCTTAATCTCTTTTCTGTGGAATCTTAGGGAAGGTTCTGCATGTATCAGATCTCTAGAACCCAAGAAACTGTGGGTGAAGAGATAGTATAACTAGTTGAGGGCAGTCTCTAAACCTGTCATTTTAAACAACTTTCTCCTAGCCCACTTGCCCTATTAACCCCAGGGAAATCAGGCTCCTTCATACTAGGGAAGAGTTCCAAGCCAGAATTTCTTCTAGACTCCCAGGACAAAATTATCTGTGACAAGGTCAAGGTGGAAACGAGTTAACATCACAGGAATAAATGACCTTTCTTTCCTCACTCCCCACCCATTTCTTGGCCTTCCATGGGAAGATCCTACTGACATCAAACCATGCTATTCCTTACCCCATGAAGATCTTCTTTATTTATAGACTCTATAAAAGCTTTTTAAGTTCTCTGTTTCCCAAGGGAGCTCTGGAATGTCAGTCCACTGCCCTAGTTCTAGCCCTCCCCTCTCTACCTCCAATAAGGCTGGGAGTCCTAGATACCACGTGTCTGGCTTCCTAAACCTTTCTTAAACAGTGTTCAGGCTCCCCCTGTTGTTTAAACAGGAAAACTCTGTATTATTTCTCCTTAAACATAAGGAAATCTTTACTATTTCTTTAGCCTTCACCTACCCCACACCACCCCACTGCCTTGACTTTATGTGTTCTTTTGTTTGTTTTTAATACAGGGCCTAGCTAATATACTAGTATATACTCTAGACTGGACTTAAAACTTGCTATGTAGCTCAAGCTGACCTCAAATTTGCAATCCTCCTGCCTCAGCCTCCCAAATGCTGGGATTACAGATGTAGATGACCACACCTGGCTTGATTTTGAGTTTATACCTCCCTAAAATGAGAGGCCAAAATTACACAAGATCTATATAAGTGGGTCCTCTTCCTCTAAAAGAAAGAAACCCAGAATAACAGGAATAATAAAAAGAAATGCCATCAGAAAAAAAAAAAACACAACTTGAAATAAACTGAAGAAAAAAATGCCATCCATCCAAATTAAAGTCTCACCAGAAACAGATAATTGGGTATGATACTCCTCCCCAACCAATTCTCCCAGAATTGATACCTGAGGTAGCTCAGGTGAAGTCCCGGGCTCCTGTGGGTCTCCACCTCCACATCACTGCTGGATTCTGAATGGGGGGGAAAAAAAGAGACACCTGGGTGGGATAAAGAGTAAGCATGGAGTATTATAGGGTTGTTGTCATAAATAAGAATGAAATCTGATAAAACAGTAAAAGATTTCAGAACTTAAGGATTTCTTTAAGGGTTCAAACTGAGCTTTACCTGTCAAAAGAGAGGTCACCAGTAAAGAGTAAGGGATAGAACTGATTTGTAAAGGTTCGGAGGATGGGTTGGAAATTTAGTCCTCAAGGAACAGAAGGTGAGAGAAGACCTGCCTCAAGATGGAGGAAGATGTGGGGCTCAGAGACCGACCTAAGGAGCTTGGAATGCTAAATGGGGACAGAAGGGCAACAACTGACAGCGCAGCAGGATGGCAGTTAATACTTAGGGACATGATTATGACTCTTTCCAACAACCTAGACTTTTCGAAAAGTCCTAGCAATTTTCTGGAAGCAAATCTTTGATATGGTGTTGCCAGCACACACACCTATGGGCCAAGTGAACAGGACACTAAGGAAGCAGAAAGTAAAGCGGGGGTGGGGGGGAGGTCTAGATGACATCAAACTCAGGGGATGGGCAGGGCCGTGACGTCACAGAGCTGGCGTTTGCTCGCGAGGCGAGGGTCAGTCAGAAAACGGGTCTGTCCCGGGGCGTGAGGAAGAGCCAAGCTCGGTTCTGGGCACTTGTTTGCCCCGGCAGCGCCCAGCCGCTGGGCCGGCCCCGACTCCTCCCCTCCGGGCGCGGCCTCCACCTAAGTCTCCCGCCTCCCTCACCTGCCGCCGCCGCCGTAGTTGCTGCTGCCGCCTGCCGGTCCTCTAGCTTCGACAAAGAGCCGCCCACCCTATAGCTCTTCCGCTTCCTGCGGAAGTGACACTCTAGCTATCAGACCCGGAACTATACTCTATGACAAGCGAATGCTGCGACACGGACAGGAAGTTCCCAGCAATCTTTGCGTGTCGCCATAGCAACCGAAACTAACACCCGCACAACCTAACTCACCAGCCAGAACTCGACTTTATAGGGAAGGAAGAGTAGGGGCAGTACTAACACTTCCCTTAAACTTTGCCGAGAGCTTAAAAACATACTCCTAGGTATACACCACACCTTTGTCAATGCCGACCAGAGGTAGTTTTACATAGTACACCCAAACTGTTGCCAATATAGGTTGATTTTCCACAGCACTGTGGCGATAGGACACAAACCACCAACATAGAATCCCCATTCAATGGAATTGCACCCCCCCAAAAAAAGGACAAACACAATTCGACTCTTCAGCTAAAACAGAGATGATTTATTGTACACGTGTTACACTCGGCCGCAAGTGAGAACAGAAGTAGTCCAGAATGCCACAGCTCCAGGGTAAAAGACTGGGGGACTGCTTTATCATTTAGTGCATCTCTGAGGTGGTCTTGGCGGTCATTTGTCAAAGAAATTCTAATGCACTGAAACATTCTAGACAGCACACAGTCCAATAACTTGTACCAGCGTCCTCAGCCTCCAGCATTCCTTATTTCTGCTCCTTTGGCCTCCATGGGTGTACATGATTACTTGGACCTCTGTCTCATCTTCCTTCTTTTACGCTTCAGCCTGCAAAGGGGACACGATATAACTACTGCCAAGGGTTTTTTAAATCTTAAACATGCAGTGACTACATGGGAGTGAAAAATTTAACATGCACCAGTGTTGTCCTGTATTCAATCCCTGTGTCCACCGAAGCAATACTAGTTTTCTCATAAAGTTTTTACATTTCCAAGCCAAACGGTTTTGCCCTGGACGCCCCCCACCACTGGCAGTCTTAAAACATACCTGCGCATTCGCTTCTTCCTCCACTAGCGAAGCGACCATAGAGGCAGAGAACAGAAAAGATTTCTTTCATTAGCAGGTTCAGCTAACCGAGAACGAAAAGGTTCTTATGCACTAAGGCTAACAGACACTGCCCCGACACAAAACGCCAAGTCCGCCGAGTTTTTCCCCCGCGCCTTTTCTCTCCTCCAGGATTAAACCGCTCCTTCCCTCTGATTTTCACCCTAAGTATGCTTCCTCTCCCCACCACCTCTTGGGAACTCTTGAGAACCCAGTGATTGGGAACCATGATGGACTTTTCTTGCCTGATCTCTCTCCTCAATGATCGTTGTTACATATCGCTCACCTTGGCTCTCATGGCGCAGAGCTTTCTGTAGGGAAAAACAAAGAGAATACAGTTACTTTCTTATGCTGATGACTAATGCAGAGATCAGATGTTAATGGATTGTATGCTGAACGCGAATACAACAGCCATAACCAACCCACCTAAGAAGATGGCGCTAAAGCCGAGAGAGCGCCAAAGTTCCGCCTACGGGTTTTAATGGGGCGCTCGGTGTCGTCATTTCCGCTATTGCGCCACACACCCCCTAGGGGGCGTGGCTTCTAATGAGACTCGCAATGACTTTCCGCCGCTTTCAGCTACCGTATACGTGATTTAGGTTTTTTCTTGGAAAATAATAGTATTTTGAGTTCGAGTTAGTAATAGTTACCATTTTTATTATTGAGAACATCAAATACGTGTGTATAACTATTTCCAGTATGGAACTGGAAAAGGAAAAGGTCAGTGGTTCCGCTTTCCCTCATTGGTTCCTGGGAGTTGAAGTTTCTTAGCGAAGTCTTCCATTTTATTATGAATAGATGCCTAGTTTGTTATAAATAGATGCCGACTGTACAAAAATTCCTACTTTGCTTTACTGCTTTGTTTTATTTTTAAAGCTAAATGTTGCAGGACATGCGATCTTGGAATTTCCGAAGGTCCTAAGATTCCACAACAGGGAAGGATGTAAAGTGGGAAGTTGAGAAACATACACTACTGCAAAAACAGACCTCTTCCCCCCGCCCCAAAAGCCAGGGAATAAAATACCTAACTATGGTCTTTCACCATAATGCTTGAGACAGAATGTCGCCAGCGTCTCCTGCCCACAAAATCATTTTCATACAAAATTCTGCAGTGTTTTTCTATAACTAAATGTGAAAAACCCAAGGACAGAGGGGATACAGATTGAACACAGGACAACACTGGTGCATGTTAAATCTTTGCTAGGGGTTATTATGACATTTGGTGTTAAGATGAACTTTCTTGTCACTTGGTACTGTCAGGCGAGAAGCTCTAGAAAGCATATCTCTAGAGTTTTGGTTATAGAAAATTTAAGACTAAAACTGGGCGTGGTGGCTCTTTCCTGTAATCCCCGCACCTCCAGGATTTGTGTGTGTGTGTGTGCGCGCGTGCGCGCGCTCGCGCGCGCTCCAGGGATCAAACTCAAGACCTCTGCTGAGCTAAGCCCCTGGCCCCTACCCCCAGCTTTTTTTCTGTAGCAAAACTGCTCTGAAAGTAATGTTAGCCAGGTATGGGTGTAGTGCATGCCTATAATCCCACCATTTAGGACTGAGACTGGATCACCATGAGTTTGAGGCCAACCTGGACTACACAGTAAATTTAAGGCCAGCCTGAACTACATAATGAGACCATGTCTCAATAAAACGAAGAAAACAAAACAAAAGAAATGGCTTAAAAAAAGAATCCTTAAGCATGGAAGACTTTTTTGTTTCATAACAAGGTCTCTGTGTAGGTCAGGCTTGTTTTGAACTGAGTTTTGTTTTTCAGTTTGAATTTCAGACTGACCTCAAACTCTCACTGGTCCTCCTACTTCAGCCTACAAAGTGCTGGGACTGCAGGCCTACACCAAGCCAGGCTCAAAACTATTTTAGCAGATGTGATAGTTTATGCTTGTAATCCAGCATTTGGGAGGCTGAAGCTGGAGGTTCAGAGAAAATTTGAGGCATACAGGGAGACTCTGTCTCAAAACAAAATACAAAGCAACACAATCACTTCAAGTTTTTTTTTTCTTTCTTGAAACCAGGCTGGCCTTGAACTTCACAACAATGTTTTCAAAAGTTAAGTCATTGTTCCCCATGTTTAAGTAGTTCCATTGGTAGAAAGACTTTGTGTTTTTGGTACTGAGCATTAATATCCAGGGCTACTATACTAATACGCTCCAGCTCTTTATTCATTTTGAGATGTTTTTGCTAAATTACCCATGCTGGGCTTTTTATTTTCTTTTCCTTTTTTGGAGACAAGGTTTGCTATGTAGTTCAGGCTAGCCTTGAGCTCACAGTGATCTTTCTGCTCAGCCTCCTAAGTGGTGGAATTACAGAGATGTGCCACACCTGGCTAACAGTACTTTTCAAAGCAGTTTTAGTACACACAAAAAAGGTGGGCAATTACCCACAATATATCCCACCTCTACCCACTCACAGCTACCCATATCATTGCTACCAGAGTACTGGTTATACTTGTGTAACTCATGCTGGCAGTTGATCACCCAAAGACCAGGATGAATTAGGATTTATTCTTGGTGTACATTCTATAGATTTGCACAAATGAATAGGGAGTAGGCAGAACATTTTTATGGCAACATAATTATTCTGTACTTAATAGTGATGAATACACACCATTGGTCTTCAGCTTTGTTTGCTATGGTATTTACAGATTAGCAGCACCTCACATGTAGAACACAAGGTGTAGCTGGGTGTGGTATGCACCTTTGTAAGCCCAGCTACTTGGAGGTTTAGTGTGTGTGTGGGGGGTTTCCAAGCCTTAGACCAGCTTGGACAGTTCAGCAAGGTCCTAAAAGGGAGTGGAGGTGCTGCAAGAATGTAGCTCAGTGGTTTTCTGGCTCTCCCCAGCATTCCCAAAACACAACTAATCTCTAATTAACTAATCACCCACACTATTAGCCCTGCCCTAAACACTAGTATTAACACCAAATATATTCTTGGCTTCAATTAAATACTTGTACTGAAACACTAAGTGTCCTAGTCCAGAATGAATGTCAGTGGTAAAGTGTAATGTTTCTACTTTGGAAAATCAAGGGCTGAGGATTTAGCTCAGTGGCACAGGTGTCTGCCTGACAAGTGTGAGGTTATGGGTTTTATCCTAAGTACCAAAAAAACAGTGGAGAGATTACTAGGGCCTGGGTTTTAGTGACATAAGCACCTGCCTGGAAAGCATAAGGTCATGAGTTCAATCCCCAGTCCCCCCAAAAGAAAATCAAGTGACCAAAAATCCAAGGAGATTTTCTGCTATTTTCAGAGAATCAAGCACTCGTGTCACTCCCAGTAGCTGATGGCTTCAACTGACTGTCCCCACCTTCAAATTAACAGCAACGTACAAAGATATGAGTAAATTGAAATTTATTTTTAACGCCATGTCATTTTCAATGTGTTTAAAAACCTTGTAAATCAGTGGGAGCCCTAGTTCCCTGGGACAGCATGCCAGAGGTACTGAAATGTGTCACCTTTCCCTGCAAACCCCTGGCAATTCATCCAATCCAAGTCCACAACTTCAGAAAATTAGTTGTCTCATTAAGTCAGTCTACTCCTCAGGTTCCTGGTTTTGCTTTCAAGGAAGGGAAGTCCAAATATGTCAAACAGGGAACAAAATCAGTTGAACTTCTGCTTAGATTTGTATAAGCATGAGTGAGAAGGCCCCACTGACTCCAGAGAATAGGGCACAGTTGAGATGGATTATTTCCTTACAGCTCTGTGAAAATGGGGAGAGGAAAAAAGACACTGCAGAAAAAAAATGACTACTAAAAAGATCCAGAAGTGAAGATCCAGTTGATAGATGATAACCTCTTCATAAATGGAGGCTTCAGCTCCTAAAAATGGGAAGGTCCTGACTAGGCAGTCTGGATCAGATTTGCAATCTGCCACATGGAATAAAAACCATTTGAAGAACAGCTCCTCTTAATTTTGAAGGTAGATAAAATACTTGGAGAGTGTGAAACAAGAGGAGAAAAAGCCCCAATCGATGAGAAAATGCGGACATCAGAGTAGTATAAAAAAATTTCAGCTGAGTTTTTAGTGGTGGTGGCTAATTTCTGTTGTAGGGCCACAAACTTTGACCAAGCAAAACAGTAGAAAAAGCTAGAAAGAGGGGCTTGAAGACGATGGATTTTGACTCCTGATTTTATTATTCAATTTCTCTTTTTCTATTTAAAGTAGTCTTCAGTGGCTGGGAAGCCTGGCCTCCCAAAACCAATCAGTTGGAGCTGGCTGTTGGTGTGGAGGGAGTGGGCTGGGGGTGGGGAGGGGGCAGGGAGACCCCGCTCTGTTGGTGGTCCTGGGTAGAGAAGTCAAACTGCACTTCACAGAGCCTGGGTATAGTGGGAGGGGATGAGGCAGGAGCGACAAGGTGGGAAATGGGACACACCTCAGTCCCCAGCTCCATTTTCTTCTAGTGTTTCCCCACTGGTGGCATTCTCTGCAGTCTTGGAGGCCTGTATTTCAAAACAAGGCAAGGAAGACATGTCAGTTTCTAACTACTTGGGGAATAGTGGCTAGAGGACAAAAAGCAAAGTATCTTGATCCTCTGGGGCAAGGCCAAGTGGGGTGAGATCAGGATTTGCAAAAATTGGTACCCCACCATGACCCAGGAAAGTGAAACAGCAGTCAGAAGAGTATGGTCATAACACACCTTCTTTTTCTTCTTTTTCTGAGTTTTCCGACTTGCAGAACTCTGGAGGAGGGCCTGGAAAAACAAGAGGAAGAAAGTAACACATTTTGAGGAACGTGGAGGGAACACAAAAGTGTTCCTCAGCACTGTGGTTCTTTTCAGGACTTTTACTCACAAGCCACATGCTACATGTTCACACAGACCTTTAGTTCTGCATCCTGGACCTCCATTTCCGACTTGTAGAGGTCTGGCTCAAAGGGACCACTGGTTATCCGCATGGGGCCATTGGGCATAAGTAGAACTGTAAATTTAAACTGGGCAACAAATTCACCTATGGGAAAAATGAAGACATGCTTTGATAAAATAGTCCTTTGTCATACTTGGCTCTCTTCTAAAATTAGAATGGTACCACATAACCAGGGCTCCAAAGTGGAATTCTCTTTAGAACTCACCCTCCTTCTCATAGAGAACATTAAATGGTTGCAGCAGCTCATGTTTGGCACACTCCACCACACCCATCCGAGCCTTCTTCTCATCTTCAAATGCTCTGGTTAAGGAAAGATGAAATTCAGAGGACTCCTTAACTTGCCCATCAAGCCTTACCATTTTGCTCATGATTCTTTGCTTAATTTTTTTTTTCTTTTGTGGTGCTGACTAGACCCAGGGCACACATGCTAGGCTACTATTCCATCACTTAGCTAGCCTCAGAAATTGTCTCTACCCTTGCACTAAAATCATGCTTAGGGCTGCTTTTATATTAGCCTCAAGGAGATGAAGACAGGACATATGTGTGCGTACATGCTACAAGTCTGGGCAGGAGGGGAAAGGAAGGGAGGGAAAAGCATTCCTGGGTGCATAGCCTTAGTCAAACTGGTTCCAAGTCCTGTTCTTGCTAAGTGTAGTACCTTAAAGTAAATGGCATAGCATCAAAACGCCTTTCCACCTCACTGAAAAAGGCACGCGAAGTCTTCATTTTCAGGCCATATTGTTTGGAGGGGTCTCGTTTGTAAATGGTGGTTCTTTGTCCTGCATCCTTGGCCTGAAAGAGTCAATCAGGTTACATCTGACCCGGTGAACACATACTCCTTCACCCCTCTTTTTAGCTTGTGTTTTCCTCACCTTGCCCTCTCCTGAGCTGACAAGAACATCCACAGCATATACTTCGTGTACCTCAAATTCAGCTTTTTCATGGTCCTTCCTAAAAGGAATAGAGAAAAAGGAAACCATTAAGAGTAGTAAATAGAGGCTGGGGATTTAGCTCAGCAGCATAAAAGCCTGCCTGGCAATAGTAAGATCATAGGTTTGAAAACACACACACACACACACACACACACACACACACACACACACACGAGTAATGAATAGCTCCCAGGTTCTGGAGAAGTCAGATGTGATTCAGTTGGGAGCCTAAGGGAAAATGGTGACTAGAGTGGTAGAAGAATGGGGCTGGTACTTACTTCTGCTGGTCTGTGGGATTCTGGATAATGGTCTTCTCTCCATCAATGACATGCTGCTTCAACTGATGTGACAGCATACCTGCAGATAGGACAAGGCCTATAGTACTAGCTATCCAGGATCCCAAAAGGTCCAAAGCCACCCACTCAGGTAGTCTGACCATGCAAGCGATGTTTCTGGCTATAGAGACAGGTACTGAAGGTTTCAGCCCAGACTGAACTATAGCCAGGATTAGGAAGCAAAAGCTGTAATTCTGCTAAATTATTCATTCTTGGGTCCTTGATTCTGTCTGTTATCGAGGTCTCACCTTCTATTGGTGTACAATTAAATGAGTGGGCAACTTTGTTCCAGGCTTCTGTCACTTGTGTGTTCTACAAGTAAAAATCAAACCAAAGGTGAAATATTAGGAGCTAATAAATTCTCTACTGTGAGGTTGAGAAACAAAACGTTAACCAATTCATCCAAGGTTAATCAAATAAGTGGAAGAACCTTGTCATAAACAGATTTCCCCATGTAAAGTTCAGTATTTATCCCTTTATACCTGGCATTCTATCTGTTGGAAGAGGGGACAGTATTTCCCTTGTCTTTTTTTTTTTTTTTAACTCCTTTCAAACAAATCTGATCTTTGTTATTTAGACCAAAAAAACCAAAACAATCTTCCAAAAACAAACCCAAAAGCTAGTTAGTATTTATTAAACATTTATTTATGTGCTAGGTACTACCATAAGCACTACACTGGCATACCTGTGAGAATAAGGCACAATTTTATTTTTCACATTTTATAGATGAGGAAAAAAATTTTTTTGTCTTTGAGATAGGGTCTCACTATGCAGTTCAGACTGGCCTTGAGCTTACTTTGTAGACCAGGCTGGTCTCAAACTTAAAACAACCCTCCTGCCTTGGCCTCCCAAGTGCTGGAATTACAAGAATATGCCACCATGCCTGGCTTAGATGAGGAAATTTGAATTCAAGATTATTTTTTGTTTGCTGGCTCTTTTTTTTTTTGAGACAGGGTTTCACCTATGTAATTCAGACTGGCTCTGAACTCACTACATAACTCAAGCAGGCCTCAAATTTGTGGTAATCCTTCTGTCTCAGCTTTTGAGTGCTGGAATTACAGATGTGTGCCATGCCTGTCTCAGCATTATTTTTAAATACCAGTAGTAAAGTATGGTGGTAAGGTATGGACAGACCCAATCTGATTTCATAGCCATATGCTGTACTAGCCATTCAAAAGTCTATCTTCCTGGGGCCAGGAATATAGGTCAGTGGCACAGCACATGCCTGGCAAGCACAAGGTCCTGAGTTCGAGTCCCATTACAAAAAAATTGCTGGGGATATAGCTCAGTGGCATACACACTGCCTGCCTGGCAAAGCACAATGAGTTTGATATCTGGTACCAAAAATAATACAACATTAACACAATAAATGTGTAAAATAATAGCAACAGCTAATTATTGCTTAACATGTATCAGGTTTCCTGTTCAGAGGACTTTTGAACAACCCTACAAAGATAGGTATCCTCTTTAAGACAACCAAAACAAAGGCTTAAATAAAAATAATGCAATTAAGTACTAAAATTGAGGATGAAGCAAAAATTAATTAGATGATTGAGACAACAGAGCAAAGAAAAGAAATAACGAGCCAAGGACATAGCTCAGTGGCACAAGCACCTGCCAGGTAAGCACAAAGTCCTGAGTTTGATTCCTGGTATGGTTAAAAAAAACAAAACAAAACAAAACAAAAGAAAAAGAAATAAAAGACAATGGCATGCAGTTGAGGCCAGCCTGGACTACATCAAAAGTGCTGCCTCAAAAAAAAACTAAGAACTAAAAGATGGGCTGGGAATATAGTTTAGTGGCACAGTGCCTGCCTAGCATGCACCAGAGTCCTAAGTTTGATTCCCAGTACACCAACACCAAAACCAAACTGAAAAACAAGCAAAACTAAAAGACAGTCTTTTGAGCATTAAATAGAGCTCTGGAAATGTTAAGTGTTAGTGAAATGTCTCCACTGTCAATCTAACGTGCTTAATTCTAATAGTCATGACAACTCTACTACTCCTAGGCTTCCTGCCTTGCAAATCACAGAACAAATTTTAGTCGATTTTTTCCCTGGTTCTAGATATTGAAACTTTGGCCTTCACATTGAGCTACATACAGAAAAAAAAAAAAAAAAAAAAAAATCTTTTTTTTTGGGTACTGGGGATTGAACTCATGACCATGTATGTGCTTGCCAGGCAGGCACTTATGCTGCTGAGCTAAATCCCCAGCCCCAGAAAAAAAAATTTTTTTTTTTTAAAGACAAGGTCTCCCAAAGTTGCTAAGTGCCTAGCTCAAATTTGCAATCAAATTTGCAGGATCCCCGATACTGCAAAAAAAAAAAACAAAAACTGCAATCCTATTTCAGCCTTCCATAGTGCAGCCCAGGTGCACACTACCATGACCACCTTTAGCCTCTCTTTGACATTTGTTTACTGGTACTACTACCTCTCCAACACCTTTTATCATTTTTAAAATATGCTGTCAGAACTGAGTTTTTAAGTTTGCCTTACATATTAGCTATCTATCTCATATTATTTTGGGAAAAGATGCACAAACTAAAAACCAATCTCAAAGCCAAGTATTATGGCACATGCCTGTAATCCCAGCAGTCAGGAGGCTGAGGTAGGAGGAACATCATAAATTTGAGGCCAGCCTAGACTACATAGTGAGCAAGGCTAGCCTGAACTACATACAAGATCCTATTTCATAAGAAACAAACAGGGCTGGGGATATAGCTCAGTGGTACAGCACCTGCCTAGCAAGTAAAAGGTCCTGAGTTCAATTCCCAGGAAAAAACAAAACAAACAAAAAAAACCACAAACAGCTAAACTATTAGAGAAGTTGTCAATTCCATACAGAGTAGTTTTAAGTGCCTAATGCATATTTGGCTCTGCTAAGTTTTGGAGTTATACACCTTACCTGGTTTCCAGGTTTGACTAAGCGTAGGGCAGCTTCAGCACATAGGTGAGCTGCCTTAATGACATCTGCTTTCCTCCCAGTTACTTGGGTTCCCTGTAGATAAGGAAATGTAATCAGTGTCTTCCTAGAAAGTTTACTAATTCAGCTGACCATTTGACTGGTGTCTATGGGCAGCTACCTACCTACCTGAGGCACACCAATGACAAAAGTGTGAGCCACATTAGCAATGAAGCCATCCACATGGACCCCAAGGTCACTGAAAGGCAAGCGGAACACTGCATTAAAAAGAGGCATTACAGAAATGCTCAGGAAAAAGCAAAGGCTCTTGAATGGTTTAACCTTACATTTTTACCAAGTCACCTTCCTTGAGAATATAGTCCTGGTCACTCTTCAAAGGGGAGAAGTGACATACACAGTTATTTACCGAAATGCTGGTAGGAAAGGCAATACCTGTAAAAAGAATCATCAGCCTTACTGCCTTGCTCTCTCTCTCTCTCTCAGGAGCCCTACAGCTCTTTTAGAGAAATGAAAGGGTGTTTTTCAGGGACTTGATTAAACTAGAATCAGTTTGGATTGAGTAGGAAACTACCCATTGCCACTCCAAATATGAAGTGGAACTAGAGTGGTGATTATATCATAACAATAAAAACAAAGATCATCAAACCTGGGAAATTAAGGGAAGGATTTTTATTTTATTTTATTTACCTTTCTTCATTTCTTTTTCTTTTTTGAAGATTTTCCCCGTCTCTTCCATAATCATGGCATCACCTTTCTCACACAGGCTCAATACTGACACACCTGAGCTGGATGCTTCCACCAAAGAGCGAAGTACTCCTGGGGACAAAAATCCCACCATGAGCCAGGCATGGTGGCACACTTCTGTAATCCCAGCACTTGGTAGGCTGAGGCAGGTGGATTGTTGCAAGTTTGAAATCAGACTGGGTTACAAAATGAACTCAAGGCCAGCCTGAACTGCATTGGGAGACCCAGTCTTAAAAAGACAAAACAAACCAACCACACACACACAAAAAAAAATACAAAACAAACAAAAATCCTACCACGTCAACTCTGCATGTATTTATTTACCACATAAGTAATACTTGGAAGTTGCACTCAGTTTCTAATAATGTCTACTGCCACTGTTCTGAGACATACAGGGGAAACAAGTTTTACTTCCTGGAATGGATCCACCTATAATCTCTAATTTCTACTTTCCTTTCCTAAAATAAAAAGGTCAGCACTCCCTTCTTTCTCTTACATTATTATGTGACAACTGGACATATACAATTTTTCTCTGGCAAGGCATCAGGCTTCCAAAGATGGTTATAAGAGTTATGAATTTCAGGGGATTCTTACCAAGGTACCCCATATACATACAAAAAGACCATAAGAAATTTATAGGCGTCAGGGACAATAAGGTAGACACACAATTGCTTAGTTGAAGCTGATACATTGTTAAATATTACCTTCTCTTCTCAGACACCCTAATTAGGTGTTAGTAATTTCAGTAATTCTACTTATGTAGAATTTATTTCCTCAAAATCAAGTATATAAGCCTAGTGGACTTAATCTAAGGTTCCCGAGGGACCCCACGGCTTATAATTTTTAGAGGGTCTCGAGCTTCATGACCCCAGTTTTAGTATGAAGGATCACAAGCACCTCCAATTACAAACTATAAGAGCATCTCTCTCCCCAAAAGTGTACTATATACTAAATGTTGATTGTGTTGCACTGTTCTGTTGATACCCTCTCCATGACCCAGATCCACCCTGAATTTGGTCTGATTTTTTTTTTGAGATTTTGACAATTATTTGGGAGTCAGAAAAAGGTTCAGTCATAAGACCAAAGGCATCCTAACTACCTCCTCCCACTAACTTTACTGTTAAAACCACACAAAAGCCCAAAGACAAGGAATTTTTATCTAAGTGGATCTTAAAATATTAAAGTGAGCCAGGCCCGGTGGCATATGCCTATAATCCCAGTAGATGAGGCAGAAGGGTCACTGTGAGTTTAAGGCTGACCTGGGATGTATAGTGAGATCCTGTCTCAAAAAAAAAAAAAAAAAAAGTAAACTAGAAAAAAAGAAAATGAAGAATGAAACATTGGCTTAGAGTGCTGGGCACTGATGAGAAAGAGCACAGCTCAGATAAGGATGATTCATGACACTTTAAAGTCAGCCAGTCTCTTCTTTTCCAGTACTGTTCACAAGTCTGCATAGTTGGGGTGAGAGCAAGACCAAAAACACTGTCAAGTCCCTAAGATCACATTTGGAAACTAAGGCAGTCCGCACAGATTGGCGCGGTGGTATTAATGAATAAACTTCCAGAAAAGCCAACCAAGTGCCCTCCAACGGCCCCCTTAGCTAACCCAAAGGAGGAAGGGGGCCCCCATCAGGTAAGAGCTGAAGGAAAGGCGCTAGCAAAGCACGTGGTGGGGAAGCTGATGTCAGGGACCGTAGCGGAGGGGGAGAGGAGCCAGAGATCCGAATGGGGGACTGGGCAACACGTGCCCCGGCTCATTTCCCGGGGCCCGTGACTGAACAGAGGAGTGTTCCGGGCGTGAACTGCTAGGCGCTTCCTTCTCAAGGTGGCCTCGCTCCCACCAGAGTCAGATGAAGCAGAGATCAGAACTGAAAGGTGAGGGGCAGGAGACGACGCTCCTTGTTTCCTTACCGACGGCCTACGGTCCGAGCCTGCCGGGGCCCTCTCTGCGCTCCTCTCGGTCCCCGGCCCGCACCTCCACACTCCAGCCCGGACTGGTCGCTCAGTCCCCAGCTCGACACCGGGTCTTCCTACCACGCCGACCCGGCCGACCGGTGCGCGCCCCTCGGGAGCTCACTCCGCAACACCCTGCCGATCCAGCCCCTCCGAGGACAGCCCAGCACCTCTCCCTCTCAGCCTCGATTCCCGGACCCCTGAGGCCGCACTCACGGTTGGCGATGTCGCCCCCCATCTTATACTTGGTCACGACCAGGTCTTCGGCGATAGTTTGCTCCTGCTGTTCGTCCTCGCCCGACATCTTCCCACCACCACTGCAGCTTCGTTTCCCCTGAGCCGCCGACTCTGTTTCCCTTCCCAGCCGCAGGCTGTGGTCAGAGGCCCCTAGATCCGCGAGGAGAGCGCGAGCGAAAGCTCCAGCAAGCAAGGGAGCGGGCAGGCAGGCGGGTGTCGAGAGCTAGAAGCTGCGAGCGCGCGGGCTGAGGCGCAGGGCACTTTGGGAGAACGAGTCCTGCCCACCGCCCGCTTTCAGCCGCCCTTTTATTCTCGGGAACTACAATTCCCAGACTGCCCCTCGCGCCCCTCTCCAGGCCCCGGGGCCTTGCCCTCCCAGGGCCTCGCACGCCGGAATCGCCGGGCACTCTGGGAAGGGTCAAGCTCCGGCGGGAAGGCGGAGCCGTTGGCTAGCAGGAGGGAAAGCGTGGTCTCTCCAGGAAGAATGACATCCGAGGGAACGCTGAGCAAGAGCCGTAAGGGGGTGGGGCGTGGAGGGCCAGGAGGATACGGAGCTGCGTGAGCAGTGGAATTAGAGGTGGCAGGATGGGTGGAGCCGGGTGGAGTCCAGGTGGGTGTGCATGCTCTACACCTAGGGCGGGGAAGTTGGGCGCGCAGTCCTCAATCCCTGGATCGGCGGGCGCAACCGGCCCTGCCGGTGCAATTGTCCTTCAAGGCTAGAACAGGGAGGGGCTGAGCGGACGTGGAAAACCAGGGATGGGTGCTGGGGAGAGCGAGCTAATTGGGCAGTCGGATCAACTGGGCGGCCAGACTCGAGGGGTTACTCATTTTCCATGGCCTCTCTGTAGAGGGCAGACGTCCACTGAAGTAACAATAGTTAAGCAGTAAGCTTTGATAGGTTACCTAAGGGGTGTGCCCGGAAGTAAAGAATTTATTTTTTGTATCATTCATGAGAGAAAAATTCTGGAGTGTTTTGTTTCAATACTGTCAAAGCACATGCAAAGGCCTTTCCTGCCAGGTGTGGTGACACCCACTTGTAATCCCAAAACTGAGGCAGGAAAACTGCCCCAAGTTCAAGGCCTGCGGATAGTGAGTTCAGGACTATCCTGAACTACCTACCAGTGAGACCCTGTCTCAAAAACCAAAACCAAAAGCCGGGCATGCTAGCGCACTCCTGTAATCCCAGCACATGGGAGGCTGAGGCAGGTGGAACGTTGCAAGTTTGAGACCAGCCCCTGGGCTACGAAGTGAGTCCAAAGCTACCCTGAACTGCATGGCGAGGCCCGGTCTCAAAAAAAGACAAAAAACCAAAACCAAAAAAACCTTAATCTCCCTAAGCATACTTTGTTATAGCCTTGTAGCAATTACTAGTAATCCTTTAAATGAAAAGGACTGTGCCCAATGCTAGTTTGGCCCCGAACTGACATCTTTCTACCTCAGTATCTGGATTGCTGGGGTTACAGGTGTCCATCACTATGCTGGGACACAGTTTGCTTTAAAAGAATTTTTAAGAAGAATTAGACCCAGAGAAACTTGGACAGGATAAGTAAGAGGAGGAATGTCAGAAAACAAAAGGGTAGCTTATTCACTGCTGAGGAGCAGAGTAAAGGGGTGGGTGGTTTATTACAATTTTCATTAGACAGGAAGCTGAAAAACTGGCATTTTTATTCAGACATGTATAAAAACAAAACAAAAAACTTCAATCATACAACGGACACCCCCAACCCCCACCCCATTTCAATTCTAGACAGAGGTCTGAAGACTGGTAGTCTTCCTAACCTACCTGGAAGCTTCTCATTTTTGGATGAGAATATAGTAGCTCCTAAAAGTAGGTCTTTGGAACCTCAGTGAATCTACTTATAGAGTGGAGATCACCAACAACACATATGGGCTATGGTTCACACAAAGATTTTTTTTTTTTCTAACCACTCCACCACCACTATCTGAGAAGTCTAGGTGTAGGAGGAGGATGTGGCTGTTAAAGAGTTCAGCTTGACTCAGTGCAAAAACAAGAAAACAATGTCCTTTACATGGGCTATGACTTGTATTAGGTTTTCTTGATAGGTTATAGTAAAAGCACATGCATTGGAACTAGGAAGTTGTTTTGTTTTTTTTTTTTTGCGTTTTGAGACAAGGTCTCACCATGCAGTTCAGGCTGGCCTTGAGCTCACTTTGTAGCCTAGGCTGGTCTTGAACTCGAAACGATTCTCCTGCCTCAGCCTCCCAAGTGCTGGGATTACAGGCGTGACTAGGAAGATTTTTAATTATGGACCTGGGACTTAATTTCTTCAGGCTTAGTTCCCCCCAATTTTCAATGATTTTTTTTGTTTTTGTACCAGGAATCAAACTCACGACCTTGCACTTGTCAGACAGGTGCTGTGCCGCTGAGCTGTATCCCTGGCTCTTCTCAGTGATTTGCTTTCTGCAGTTTGAGTTACTTGTGACAACTACAGTCTGAATTTTTTTGTGTGTGTGTGTGCCAGGGATCAAATTCACAACCTTGAGTTTGCTAAGCAGACACTTACGCCGCTGAGCTAAACCCCCAGTCCTCCAGTCTGAAAATATTAAATGGAAAATTGCAGAAATAATTCAGAAGTTTAAGTTGCATCCCATTCAGAATAGCATGATGAAATTACACACCATCCTGTTGTGACCTACTGAGGGGAGTTAACTCTTTGCCCAATGTATCTAACTACCCATTAGTAGCCTTCTCAGGTGTCATCTGGCTGCTGTGGTATCACAGTGTTTGTATCCAGGTACACTGCTTTTACTTAAGAATGGCCACACAGTGCAAGAGTTGTGGTGCTGACACTTCAGATATGTCAAAGAGAAATCATAAAGGACTTCAAGTGAAAAAGTGACTTTTTTGTGTGTGTGTGACTGTTCTTAATGAAGAAAAATCGTATGCTGAGGTTGCTAACATCTATGATACCAGTTCTGTCTGTGAAAATGGAAACAGGTATCAGTCCTAGTTTTGTTGCTGGATTTCAAACTGCAAAAGTTATGGACAATGCATAAGTACTTCACTGAAGGAAAATGCATTATACAGTTCAGTAATATCCCCAGGTTCAGACATTTACAGGATATCTTAACACCTGAGGGCCACTGTGTAAAATGAGATGTCTACCTCACAAACTTGTATAGATTATAAAGAGTTATGTGAATACAGGAGAGATTAACATGATGCCTGGCTCTTGGTTAAGTGCTCAATTAACAGTAATCAATATCTACTTCTACCCTCTTTCTTCCACAAAATTTGTGCTTTCCAGAGGATTACAAGTCAAAAGCCATAATTCAACTCTCCTCTGCTATGTTTCCCATTTCTTCCTCTTTAAGACAGTCTGATGGGAAAATAACCTATAAGAGCCTGAGAGAAAGACTGGGGAAATAATCCTTCATATCTTCAGGGAGTTCCTGTGAGGAAGCTGAGGAGTGGGATAGCAAACTAGACAAAACCTTCTCTTTTCCTGGGGCTGGGAAAGAGAAGAAAGTGCACAGCTTACTACATTCTGTAAGAATTTCACGTTAAAAATGTTTAAAAGCCTCCAAAGGTTAAATGGAATTATCTAGGTCTGGAGAAATGGGCCTGAGACCTGTGAGGGAGAGGGAGTTGGGAGGAGTGTCCTGTACAGACACTAGCTGCCATTAAATGCTCCCTGAATATACCAGGGAGCAGGGGTTATGTTCTCTGGGCATTAGCCTTAGGGAAAAGCCTGCTATGCCAGTAGTCAGGGTTATCAAAGGCAGAGTCAGTGGCTTCTAAGCTTCGTAGAGTTTTGAGGCGGGCATAGCGAACATGGGGGGCATTGTGTCCAGGTCCCTGGAAAGCTCTCATCTCTTCATACCCTTGTTCAGCTGCTGGGCAGGCCCCCATGGCTGCATAATCCCCCCCTGCATCACTTCCTCGTTGCCGATTCATATATTCATAGTCCTCATCAGGAGTGGTGCCAGCAGTGGGTATGATGGGAACAGGATGGAGTGGGCAACTCTGTGTGCTACCCAGGGAGGCACTGAGGTCTGATCCTAAATCCATGTACTCATAACCCAGCTCCTCAAGGGAACCAGGCCTAGGGGGACGAGGTGGACTATGCCTTGTCCTCCTGTTCATGTATTCATACTCTTCATCTTCATCTTCTTCTTCAGTACCCAGGACAGAACTGAGACCCACTGAAGAAAGGGTACCTTCCTGGGAGGAAGAAGTGCCTAGGGTTGAGAAGAGAGTAGATGTATGTGGAAAATACCATGGTAACAGACAGAAGGGGTTAAGGGAAGGCTAGAAAAAATGATTAGGGAGGATATGATCAGAGAAAATAATTTAAGAGGAGCTTGAAGAGAGGATTAGAGGAAGATTTGAAGAAAGCCTTTGGAGGAGTCAGGCACCTTTAAGATGTGTGTCTGGCATGACATAACCGTTGACATCTTCTTCTAAGCCAGATGGGGAGAGTGGGGTGACAGGGGTAAGCAGACTATGGCGCTGGGAATGGTAGGCACTGTCTCCACGTGGCCGTGGACTCCGGCTCCGGCTTCTACACATTGACACCTTTTCCTGGAGCTCAGTGTCACAGCCTGTCACATGGTCCTCTGATGACTCTGATGCCAGGCGTGCCCGTGGCATGGGGTGTAAAGAGACAGGACGGGGGCACCGTTCACTATCCCCACAAACTGCAGACTCCTAAGGAGAAAAACAAAATATAATAGGGTTGGTTCAATCTCAGGACAAAGAAAAAAGGGAGAGAGATGTTTGTTTAGGATGAGGTTGGGCTGTTTCGTTCCTTTTTCTTAGGCTGTTGATGAAACCTTAAAGGTTTCTACTGTACCATACTACCCCATGGCACTTATCAAGACCTTCTGTCTCCTACCTCTCACACATCTTACCTGAGAAGCTTCCCCGAGGTTACTTTGATTCATGGGCATATATCCAGATGATGGGCTTAAAAGGCTCTGGTTCTAGGATGGAAAAGTAAGGAAAAGCTTAAAATGAAGGAAGAAATCTACTTTTACAGTGTGGGTGTTACAGTAAGTAGTTAATGTGGGTATCTGTTGGGTGCGTGAGGGTTCAGGGTAGGGAGTCCTGGACAGTTAGGAGGTGTCTTACCCCTCGTGGCCGGGTAAGTGTTCCAGCTGGTAAGCTGAGGGCAGAGCCTAGTGTGGTTGCCAGGCTGTCCTCCTCTGCCTCCAAGTCTGAGTCAAGGTCCAGTTCTGGCTCCAGCTCTACTTCTTCTAGTTCCTTGTTTGTCAGAGCAGAGGGCTCTGCCCCAGGAGGTATTCCAGACCCGCTCTCTCTCTATAAGGGAGATAACTGTTAAGGTGAATCTTAGTTCCAGCTAAGTCCTCTTTTCTCTAAATGTCCTTGACATCTTCTAGTCCTCACTCACCTTTATGACTAGATACCGTGGTGGATCACGGGCCATCCTGGTGAACTCATTGGCTAATTCTTTAAAGGTCGGACGAATATTCTCGTCAATCATCCAACCTGAATGTGAGATAAAGGAGACAGCGAGAAGCAGGATTAGAGGCATAGCAGAGAAGGAGGGAAGTCAGTTAGAAAATGGCTGTGGTCCACAGGTAACTCACACTTGACCATGACCATGTAGACATCAATGGTGCAGATCTGTGGCTGTGCCAGACGCTCCCCCTTCTCCAGCAGATCTGGTACTTCAGCCAGTCGAAGCCCAGCATAGGGCTCTGCCCCAAAGGTCATCAACTCCCAAACTGTCACACCTGGCATGCAAGAAATGGACTGATCGGTCCAAAAATAGAAGATGGGCAGAGATAAAAGGAAAAGCAGAAGTGCTACAAGGATCTGAAGGCTCTATAGTTCCTAAGAGAAGAGGACTCAAAAGACATTTGTGGGATTTGGGTCAGTGATGATGCAGAGACCCAGATGCACTGACCATAGCTCCAGACATCACTCTGGTGTGTATATTTCCCGAAGTGGATACTCTCAAGGGCCATCCACTTAATTGGAGTCTGAGGAAAAAGACAAAGTTGCCACCAGTTGACTTCCACAAATTTTCTTAGCATTTACAAACCCCAAGTTCTCTGTCATTCTTTGTTGCTCTCTGAGCTTGAATTTCTGACATCTTTAGCTTCCTTCCTTGAATTTACCATGTAATAACTGCACACCTCAGAAAGAGACCACTAAATACTCCCTTATCCCCATGCTCTCCACCTAACCGTGTTGTCACCTCACCTTGGCCTCACTATGTAGCAGGTGCTTGTCATCAGGTGGCAGCAGGTCAGCCACACCAAAATCTGCCACTTGAACCTGACTGGGTGACTTAAGCAGCACATTTCGGGCAGCCAGGTTCCTATGCACCATACCATGCTCCTCTAGGTAGTACATACCCTGTGGTGGAGAAAGTAGTTTTAGGGTTGAGGGAGTCAGTTGTTGAGATCTGGAGTTCCCCTAAACCCTGAAAGCATCTATCAGAACTTCAGTCTTCCCATTCCTCCCCCTGCTGCCCCCAGCCAAGTGGTGCTTAACTCCTGCAGGCTTCTCTCACCTTGGCAATTTGTACTCCCCAGTTGAGCAGCAGCTGTGGCCCCAGTGCCCCCTGGTGTTGTCTCACATGATCCAGCAGGGAACCCAGAGGCAAGTATTGAGTGACAAGCTGCAGAGATGACCCTGGGCAAAGTCCTAGCAGCCGTACAATATGGGCATGGTCTAAGCTGCCAATGGCCAGCATATGCTATAAAATATGAGAAGCATTATCCAGGGAACAGATTCCCATACACTCAGCCCATGTACAACCAACCCAGGGCATCCCCCAACATTCAAGTCCAGCAGCATGGCTAGCTCTGTATCTGTTCACACAGGACCATGCTCTAGAAGACTATAACACTGTCCTCCCTTCTCATGGTAGAGATTCCCCTTCCTCACATCTGTCACAGCTTGAAAACTCTGCCGTCCACTCTTGTCCTCAATGACTTTAATGCAGACTGGAATCTTGATGGATTCACCCTCAGGGATCCACACTCCCTGGGAAGTTTGAGACAGGAGTAAGGTGAGGCGCATTTGCCCCAGATCATCTTTTGCCACAACCCTTTCTTCTTTACTACCTCCCCAGGCTTCCTGTGGGTACTCACTTTGTGCACTGTTCCAAAGACCCCTGAACCAAGCACTTTAAGCTTCCTCAGTTCTGTCTCTTTGAAGATTCTGGCATAGACTTTGTTAGCCTTCTCACTGGGATCCAGAGGTTCTAAGCTCTGAGAAGCAGATGGAAAACAGGTACTCGGAAAAGCCCACACCATATCCCACTCCCACCAGTTCCCCCTAAATGGATGCCAAGAGCAACAACACCCAAAGAGCTGGGGGCAGGAAGGGCAACTGTCATTAGTCCTGGAATATATCACTGGCATGTCGAGGAATAACAGGACTGAGGAAGCTGTTCGTGCTCATGAAGTCAGGAATCAAAGTTTTAGGTGTTCCCTCTGAGTAGCGGGGAGGGAGACTGTGAGAATGGGTTATGATATCCCTTTGAGGATCTTTTCACAATGTTCTGTGCTTTACAAAGCATTTTTTCATGTTATGCCCATTCACCTTTCATCCATCATGGGAGAATGAGTGTTACTTCCTTTGTATAGATGCATAAAACCAAAGAACAGGCCAGGAATTTAGCTCAGCGGCTCAAGCTGCTACCTAGCAAGCACAATGTGGTGAGTTCAGTCCCCAGCACCAAACACAAAACAACGACAAAAAAGTAACTTCTTCATAGTCTATGGCAAATTAATGGCAAAATCAAGACTAGAATTCATGCCTCCAGTTTCCCTAGCTAGTACTGACCACACTGTCTCTTTGCAAAACTTGATCAAATCTCTAGAGGAAGAGAAGGGAAGTGATGGTCACCCTATCATTAATCCCTGGGTACAGGTGACATAGATACCTTTCACAAGCTAAATACTCACCTCACCCCGTTCCAGATAGCGCCTCATAGCCCTTTTATTCTGAATCCTTCGCCCACGCCAATAGAGAAAAGTAATGCCCAGGACCAGCAAAATCACTGTCAATCCAACTGTTACAGTCAATGCCAAATGGGTTTTGCTATGAGATATAGAGAAGCACAGCATTATCCTAGGTTTATACCTCCCTCACAAATATCACCTATATTTGTGCTGAAGGTATACTGCAGATCCGAGGCAAGAAGTTAACATTCACATATACATATATCCTTGGGCACTGAAGAGGTTTTCCTAAAGCTAAGACCTCTCTGCCTTAAGCTACTGTAAGTTATTATTAGGAAGGAAAGGCCAGAAGCCTAGAATCTTTTTTCTTCCCTCTCCCACAGAATGGGTCTCACTATATAGTTCAGGCTGGCCTTGAATTCATCATGTAGCCCAGGCTGGCCCTGAACTCACTATGTAGCCCAGGCTAGGCTTAAACTCACAGTGAACTGCCTACTTCAGCCTCTTTGCTGAGATTACAGTTGTGAGCCACCATGCCAGGCTAGAAGCCTAGATTCTTGAGTATAATGATAGTGAACTATGCACATAAAAGGCCAGAACGAACACAGCCACTCTTCCCTGACTCAAAACCAGTCCATCCCTAGCTTCTCTCAAATATCCCCAGCTTCCACAATCTCCCAGCTCAACATACCTGATTAGTACCAGTGGTTGGCCCAAACAGTCTTGTAGCTGTGGTCCCTTACACCTAGAATAGAAAATCCCTCAATGATTGGAAAAGAGAGGCTCAAGTTTAGCAGTCTCAACATACAAAAAAATTTTTTTCAGGGGCCCTTAGGGCATCCCATCCTGAAGCCCAAAACTGTCCCAAGACATAGTTTTCACCCCTAGCTCACCAGCCTTCCCCCGAACCCCCCATGAACAAAACTCCCCTGAGCTAGTTATACCAGATTCCCCAAAACTGGTATTATTTTGTGCTGTTACCAAGTTTCCCCTTCCTCCAATCCTTTACTGCATAGCTGGGATTTTTTTTTTTTTTTTTTTTGAGACAGGGTCTCACTATGCAGTGCAGGCTGGGCTTAAACTTTGTATCCCAGGCTGCTCTTGAACTTGCAGTGATCCTCCTGCCTCAGCCTCCCAAGTGCTGGAATTATGGGCATGCATCACCAAACTTGGGTTTTTTTGTCTTTTTTGAGGCAGGGTCTCACTATGCAGTGCAGGCTGGGCTTAAGCTTTGTATCCCAGGCTGCTCTTGAACTTGCAGTGATCCTCCTGCCTCAGCC
>PVLA01002149.1:0-206858 GCA_004027455.1 Hydrochoerus hydrochaeris
TTTTTTTTTATTTTGGTTTGATTTCAGATACATGCTGAATACTGTCTAATGGAATAATAAATTTAAATCCTAGACTCTTTACTACCTGTTGTAGTGGTTCACTCCAGGAGTGTTTAGGGACTACTCTGGACCAGAATCTTATTGTTCATGGTGCATTTACCATTTGAGGTATTTGTTTACCTGTGTGTAAGTTATGTATGTACATGTTTTGTCTTTATTTTCAATTTTTAGGCTGTACTAGGGGCATATTGGACCAAAATTAGTTTGTTATATACTTAATAATTCTTCTAAACCACATATAAGTTACTTGACAGAAATACTTTGTAAACTATAATAAGTTATGCAAATGTAGACATCATCCATTTTATTATATTTTCACAATTATTATTCTGATACCTTTTATGTCTAGAACTCACGATTGTAGTATATAGCTGTATTCATTTGCTATTGCTGCACAATTTCTTAAAACATAAACATTTATTACCTCAGGTTTTTATAGAGCAAGAATTTGAAAGCAACTAAGCTTAGTGTTTCTGATGCAGTGTCTACTATGAGGTTTCAGTTAATATGTCAACTAGAGTCACAGTCATTGGAACACTCTAATGGGCCTGGAAAATTCACTTCTGTGTGAACAGCTAGCCTCAGTCCCTACTATATGCAGATAAACCCAGTGGAAACAAAGCTGCTTGCACGTCCTCACAACATGGCATCCAGTACAAGTGACCCAGCACAGCACAGCAAGGGGAAGATACATTGCCTTATTATGCCCTAATCTTGGATATGACATGTCATCACTTCTACCATACTTTATCATCTAGAAATGAGTCATGAATGAAGTACAGCCTACACTTAATATGGAGGGAAATTTGCCTCCATCTTTTTAAAAAAAAAAGGAAAATCAAAGAATTTGTAGATACAGATTTTGTTATGGGTGAGATCTAAGATGTCGCTCAAAAGTCTTACATGTTAAGAGGCAGAGATTTTGGAAGGTGATCATGAGGGCACCGGACTCATCTGTGGATTTATCCATTGGTTTTTCATAGCTTAATGTGTTGATAGGAGGTAGAAAATGGTAGGAGGAGGTAAGTCACTATTTGCATGACCTGGAAGGGTATGTTACTGTCCCAGCCAACCTCACTCTCTCTTTTCCTTCCTCTCTTCTGCTCTAGTCCCCTCTCCTTCCACTCTCTCTCTCTTCTCCTATTCTTTCTCTTTTTCTCCTTCTCCTTCTTCTTCGTCTTCTGCTTTTGCTTCTTTTCTTTTTTCTCTTCTTCTTCTCATGCTTCTTTCCTCCTTCTCCTTCTCTTTCTATTCCTCCTTCCTCTTGCTCTTCCTCCTCCTCATTCCTCCCTCTCTCTCTTTCTCTCTCTTCCTTCCCCCTCCCTCAATTGCTCCATTCTGCTTTCTCTGCTTCCTGGTTACCATACAAATTGAATAGCTTTCCTTCACCAGACCCTTCTTTCATGCCATTTCTACCTTGAAACCAGTCATGAACTGAACCTTCTGAAACCATCTACCAAAATAAACATTTCCCCTTTAATTTTGGGATTCAGATATTTTGTCCCAGAGTTGGAAAAGGTGATTAATATATATTTAAAAGCTATCATAATGTTATATTTTATTGAATTAAATAAATTATTTTCCCCTGAAATAACATAGGTCTATATAATTCAAGTTATTCTTACCAGGCCTTTTCTCTGTAGCTAAACCAAAAGCCTAGCCCATGTAGTAATAAAAAGAAAACTACCCATGTCCCATTGTGCCCTGCCATTTCTTAATCTCTGACTGACTCACTTAAAAGGGAGAAAAAAGATATTAAATAGTCCAATCATTATTAAATGTCCCCAGTTATGTGTGGCATATACAGACATGTTACATCTCCCCATGACTTTACTACTTTTATTCATCTTTGGTTAGTTATGTCTGTCATGTTTTAGAATAAAATGATTTTTATATAGAGGATAAGAATCAGTGATTTACCCTTTTTTTTGAATTTTTTTTATTTATTTAAAGAGAAAAAAATGTAAATGGTAGAGATAATACAGAATTTTAAAAAACAGATAAACAGTAGGAAATCACTAGTTGATAAATTACATATTGTCTTCTTAGAAATAGTTGTTCAAGTTACAAAATTAAAGCATACAAAGTAGATATTCAAACAGTGAGACTGTAAACAGCTACACATGCATGAGTCTCTACATGTATTTCTATAAAGTTAAAGCTTAAAAATCTTACTGAGATAAAGTAAATAATACCTAAATAAATATCATGCCTGAGGATTTAAAGACTCATTTTTTTTTAATTTAAAGAGAAACAAAAGCATGTAAAGGGTAGAGGTAATACAGAATTCCAAAAAAAAAAAAAGATAAACAATAAGAAATCACTAGTTGATAAATTACATATTTTCCTGTTAGAAATAGTTGCTCAAGTTACAAAATTAAAGCATACAAAGTAGGTAGTAAAACAGTGAGAGTGTAAACAGCTACGCATGCATGAATCTCTGCATGTATTTCTATACTTTCTGTATTAGAGGGAAGAACAAAACTTAGCAAGACAAAACAAAACAAATTCCTATAAAAACATGAAACCAAAAAGTCATGTAAAACCATAGTATAAGGTGATCTACAATGATTACTGTGTTGTTCCTTATTATCTTCAATAGAATGTCTGTATCATCAGGCATAATTGAATATAGCAGTATAATTGAGTATAGCAGTAAATAATAATAGTAGTAAAAATAAAACATGGTAGACAGTATAAAACTTCAAAGGCAGGTAATAATCAAACCAGAGTGGATATTCTAGTGGATCTTGTCATCTTAAGTGCAGTTGCCTATACTCTCAGACTTGATACTATCAATCATAACAGCTTTGAATAAAATCTATCAATACAAAACCATGATCCAACAAACCAGATTTGATTACAATCCATCATGGTAAAACAGTGTAGGTTTTACAGAGCTTTAGATTAAGTTAATAGGAAATAAAGGATGATTACTGTACTATATCCTGTTATTTTTGGGATTACTGTCTGTGCCCTCACATCTAGTACAGGTAGAATGACTGGAACAGAATATAATCCATCTAAGCAGAGTAGTGTGAGTAATGTGGGTTTTAAATCCTGGTGCACTATTAACAATATAGCGTATCAAGGCCATCTATGTCAGAGTTTCTAGTTATCCTTCTCTGCCTCATTTCTGCTGTGCTATTTTTCTGCCTTTATTTGTCTACTTTTCTCCTTCATTCTACTGCCTGCCCCACTCATTGAGGCCTTTCTGCCACTGTTCCTAAAATCCTGGTATTTTTTGTCTCTCTCTCTCGAATGTCCTTCAGTATTCTCTGTAGGGTTGGATTGGTGGTCACAAACTCCCCCAGTTCCTCTTTGTCATGGAAGCATCTTGTTTCTCCATCAACTTCTAGTGACAGTTTTGCAGAGTACATCAGTCTGGGCTGGAGATTATTCTCTTTCAGGGCTTTGAGTACTTCACTCCAAACTCCTCTTGATCTGATGGCCTGTGTTGAAAAGTCAGCCATGAATCTGATGGGCTTACCTGTGTAGGTAATCTGTTTCTTTTCTCTGATGGCTTTTAATATTCTGTTTTTATATTGAATTTCTGGTATCTTTATTATTATATGTCTGGGTGTAGATCTGTTTTGGTTGTAGGTGGCTGGAGTTCTGCATGCCTCACACAACCGAATGTCATTTTCTTTTCCCATACTTGGGAAGTTTTCCTTAATTATTTCCATAAATAGCCTTTGTAATTCACCTGTATGTATTCCTGCTTCTTCGTTCACGTTTTTTATTCTTAAATTGTAGATTCTCTTGTCATCTTCTAGCCTTTGTATTGTTACTGCCTGTTTCCATGTTATTTTTAAGAGATCTTTCATCATCACACACTGCCAACTTGTCATCAAGTTTTGCCAGCTTTCAATTGAGTTTTTAATTTCCTGATAATCTCTTTGAATCTGCTTCATGTATTCTATATTTTCTTTATATTCTTTATCGAATGTTTCTCTTCTTTTTTTGTGTTCCTCCCTTCTTCCATCTGTATCATCCTGAGAGATGCTTCCTGAGAGCATTTCTTTTATTACTCTACTCATACCCTGCTTTACCTGATTTAATATTTCAGTTTTGAGCTCATCTACAAGGTCCCGAAATATCTATTAATGTCCATTGAAACCATGTCTGATGTTGTGTGTTTGCCGCCCTCAGTTTCCCTTGCTTTTCCTTCTCCTGGATCAGGGCTCTCAGGGTTCTGGGCTGGGGGCCTCTTCTTGCCTCTCTCTCCTGTCATGGCCTTGGCTTCCTCCACACAAGTTACAGTGTGGGTCCCAGCCCCTTTCCCTGTTGGCCACAGTTCCTCCGAAGCACGCTGGCGAGGGACTTCTGCCCTCTCCTGCCTGTTCTTGTCACCAAGCCAACCAAACTTCAGGGGCCTTTCACCTAGTTAGTGCATGCTAGGCGCAGTGAATCAATTTGGGATGGCTCATTGGGTCCCAGCCAGGGGTGCAGCCCAGTCCAAGCAAATCCCACGAATCTGTTTTGGGGAGGTAGGAACCAACTGAAGTCACTGTCACTCCCAGTTCAGGCTCCTCTTGCCACATTCCAACATGTCACCCATTTGATCGCACCTTTCCCATGGGAGGGGGTCCCAATCCCAGCACTGACCATGGATTAATGAAGGTCCCTTTATTGGCTCCATTCTCCATTGGGCTCACCAACCCCCGACTTCTGCACTGCTGTGCTTCCCGTGAGTGGCAGTGGGAACGAGTTTGGGAGGCTCTGCTGCTGCTGCAGAGTCAGGCCGTTGCAGACTTGGCAGGTCGCCACAAACAAAAACGCTGTGTCCCATAATTTCTAGCTGTTTCAGTTGTAGTCCCAACATATTTGACAAGCTTTTTTACATTTTAATTTCTTCCTGTGTCAAGAGGATCCATCTCCCTCTGTCTGGGTCTCTCCAGGGTGTTTTATTCTGGTGAATGAGTTGGTTTTCCTGGGAGTATCTGTATTCTGTTGCTCACTGATCGGCCATCTTGTCTTCTTCCCCTGATTTACCTTTTAAAGTGTACATTTCTTAAACTTCCTATTTGCTCTTCAATTTCATTATAGTCCCTCCTCAGAATCCAGAAATCTTTCTCTTCTGAGACACAGGATATGATTCTCTTCCTGGTATTTAGAAATCAAGGCAATGAACTTGAAATTATTCCATAAGCACAGTCCATATTGGAGGGAGATGGTAAGATAAAAGCACTGCAAATTCCATTCATGTACACAACCTGAAAAAGTGCTTGAGAACCCATAAGAAACTCCCCAGGTTTGTTATGGTAATTATTGTTATCAATAATTTGTTACCTGCCTTGCAAGCGCACGGTGGTGAGTTCAATCCCCAGTACTGATAAAAAAAGAAAAGAAAAAAAAATTTGTTATCTTTGTTGTCTTTGTTATCGTTCCACTCAACTTCCCCTGTCATTAATATTAAATATGAAATTTTAAGAAATAAAAAGTAAAATCCTCTATCTCACATACAATCTATTGAATCCCCTGAATTTAGGAGCAATCCCATATGATAATCCCAGAGCAGAGTTCATCCAGTTCACTCAGCAAAGACTTCTGATTTGAATATTGACAAAGGAATGTATTTATGTTTGCTTAGTTCTTTTCCATTAACATTAATACAGTAAACGATCCCTTCTTCCTTCAGTGTTCAGTTTTCACAGGCATCTAGCCAGAGCCATTTTTTTAAACTTCTCAAAGATTCAAAAAAGCCAAAAATGAAATACCATCATAATTCCCCCTAAGGATGAGGCAGTCACTAAAAAGAAAACTACTCACTCTACTATGACTAACAATTTCCTAATCTTTGGTCTAGTTCTTTATTTGGGGGGAGGGATATCAAACATCCAGTCATCTTTAAATGTTCCCAGAAGAGAATAGTAAAGGATCCAGAAATTCTGCCTACATCAAACATTCTGCTTCTTGGAAATATCAAGACAAAAAATTGAGATTCGACAAACCTGAGTCTCCAGTTTCCAGCTACAGCTATAAAATGTGAGGCTCAGGTAGTAAGTGCTATTATTATTAAGTGGTAGAAAATCAAATTTTGGCCTTTGGTTTCTAAATCCTGTACTTGCTCTGATATGCATACCAGTTCTCTAAAATAAAGGAAGTCGAGAGTGAAAAAATATTGCTGGGGCTGATAGAGAAGAATATCACCAAGCTCCAGATTCTATTTCTGATGACTATTCACATCCATTGTCCTTGAGGTGTGAGATGATCTCTATTTCAAGATAATCCAGATAGATTGATTCTACTTTCTGTCCTCTGCCCATCTGGACCCTCTCAGGGTCTTACTCTCTGTGCTGCTTCACCAGATACCTTCCCTGTGCCAGGATGACTGTGAAGACTGGCCTTCCCTCAGCACATTTATCTTCAACTCCCAGTGTACAAGCAGAGCACACACTAGACTAACTCATTTATTTCTACTCACTTATTGATGGCCTTTCATAGCCAAGTTATTAACTCATCAATAACTTCAGTGAAATAAATGGATAGATCCAGAATTGGGCCAACAGATATTTAAGATATACACTGAAAATTTTAGCTCGGATCAGCAGAAAAGTCAATACTGGGTCATCAGTGGAATTTCCCCTACCTGGGAAAATATATTTCATAAATTTTTGCTTCTAATTGGAACCCAGTTTATTTCTGTAGAAAGTAGAGAAATGAGTACGTTCTCCAGTCACGCAAGTAAAGTTTTTTTAAAAAAAAGATTACACACATATTGTAACATTTTTCCAAAATATCACTGAATGTGTGTTATTCTCATCAGCTATCAACAACAACAAAAGCCTGAAAGTTTTGGCAGAAATACAATACAAGCTCTTGTATAAATTTTGATATGCTTCCCCCAGGAAATAAAAAGGAGAAGAAAAGAGGGGAAATGGAAGACCTTAAGTGACCCTTAAAATAGAGATCTAGGATTCCTAACACTGAAGTTTAAGTTTCTGTAGGGATATTTTCAAAGCCATCATCAAGCTCAGGGGAGACACATAGTTTCATCATGTTTCAAGGTATATGTAGCTGTGCAATCTCATTCTCCATGAGCTCACTGGTATCTTGACCTCATCTCCCTACATAGATATACCTTTGCCCTAGTTTGGTCCCCACTTACAGCCTGAAGGTCCATCTAGAGGTGAGGAACCTTGGCTCCTGAAGAACTGCCAGTGTTCTTGGTTACCTTTAAATTCTCCAGTTGCCCAGGTTTCCTCATCTGGAAATCAGGAATTTTAATAGAGCATTCCTTATCAGATTGTTTTAAAAATGCAAACACTTGTTATAGTGTATGTCTAGATGTCCTCCCAAAACCTCATGTGGTCTTTGGTGGGACTTTTCAGAGGTGGCTAAATCTAGGGTGTATGATGCTAGTATTAAGGGTGTGTGGTTATTAAATTAGTCCACTGATTAGTTTGGTTCACTTCTGGATTTGATAGTGGAGAGCCCCATTCTGGGTGAGGTTGGAATCACCCAAAGGTCAGGTAGCTTGGAATGGATAACAGGGGGAGGCAGGCTACTGCTGCTACTTCACTACTTCTCTGCTTTGCTGCCTTCTACTCATCATGAACTGTTTCTCCCCTGCCTTGGAGCCAGTCAAGTATGAATTGGAACTTCCAGAAACTGTGAGCTAAATAAACTGTCTTTCCTTTAATTTTGGATGTCATATATTTCATCTCAGCAATGAGAAAAGTGACTAAGACAAAAGTCAGTACACAAAACATTTAGAATATTGTTTAGCATATTTAAGTGTTCAAGAAGTATTGTCTATTGTTGTCCTTAATAAAAATATAGAATTTTACATATGATTTTAAGCTTTTACAAACCAGCCATTCCAATTTCTTCAGTTCACTTTATAGACAAGATAACTGTGGCCTAATAAAGTTTCTATAGAACATCAGTTCTTTTCCAAGTTTAAAAACTGAATGAGACACTGCAGAAAAGACTGTAATCTTTGAAGTATAGTTATCCTACATTCAAATTTCAGCTAAGTTGTTTTCTAGCTCTGTCTTTGAGCTTACTTCTTCTCTTCTCTATGCCTCTGTAGGTCCTCATGTGCAAAATAGATATTAAGCAACCTACCTTGATGGATTGTAGTGAGAATTGAAAAATAATGACTGAAAAGAATTAATGACTAGGTAATATGACCCACATGCTACCTAGCAATTAATGAGCATTCAATAGCTGAGGACTGTCATTTTTGCAAACATCACTCAGCTGGTCTGCTGCATGGTGGGTTCTAGAGTCCTGGCCCCCTGCCAGTAGAGCTGACTCCTACATCACCTACCCATACTTAAAAACACAAGGTAAAAAGGAATTTTCTAGCCCTCATTTTTAACCATTTTGTTCTATAACTAGCTTGTTATCTATAGATATTATGCTGTCAACAATCACCTAGCCTGTTGATGGATGACATCTATAAAGTCCCTATTGATGTTGAAAGAAAGGGGTGGTAAGAGAGGAAACGAGAGTTCTTACTATGGGCTCAGAGCCAACATGAGTAGTTTTGTCTGCCAGCTGAACTCCACCCTTCAATTGAGGATGAGAGCTCAGAAATGGCTTGTGTGTGTTGTGAAGTGATGAAGAAAATACTATTTGCAGCCATAATTTTTTGCAAATCTGACATATTTGATAGAGCAGAAACAGAGAAAGGTACAGGGAAGGATGGAAATTGAACTAGACATCCTGTTTTCCTTTTTAAGAGGAAATGAATATATTTTAACTCTAGATAGCAAAGCACAGCACTTCAGCTCTATCTCAAAAGAAAGAACTGTGAAACCCTAATATCCTTTTTTTAAAAAATTTATTTTGAAAATAATAGAACTAATTAGAAAGAAAAGAAAATGGGGTCATTCAAAACAAAAGGATGGACATAGCACAAGATTAAAACCACAATACAAGGTGATCTACAATGATTACTATGATGTCTCTTGTTATCTTCAATAGAATTGTCTATGTCATCATCAGGCATAGTAAAATTGAACATAGCAGTACAGAACAATATCAATAAAAACAAAACATTGGAGACATTGTAGGACTTCAAAAGCAGGTAATAGTCAAACCAGAATGAGTAGCCTAGTGAATCTTACCATCTTCAGAGTAGTTGCCTATACTCTCAGACTTGATACTATCAATCATAACAGATTTAAATAAAACCAGTCAAGATAAAACAGTGATCTAACAAACCAGATTCAAATAAGATCAGTCATACTAAGACAGTGTAAGTAATACAGAGCTTCAGGTTAAGTTAATAGGAAATTAAAGATGGTTACCATAGTATATCCTGCTATTTTTGGAATAGCTGGCTGTGTCCTCAAAACTAGTACAAGTAGACAGACTGGAACAGAATATAATCAAACTAAACAGAGCAATGAGAATAATGTGAATTTTAAATCCTGATACACTATTAACAATGTCTTCTGCCTTCCTTTTTTAGACATTTCCTCTCTTTTCACTTTCACAAGGTACATTGTACATTTTGGGTCCCACTAACTCTTTTAGTTTTTAGGTTAGGGGGGCAATCTGCTACTTACCTAAGTGGTTCTGAACCTTCTTACCCCTGAGCTTGATCTTAGCTATATTCCTTTACCTACAAAAGCCTCAAGATTTTCCTTCATTATAGCTGAGTAGTTCTCCACTGCACAAAAATGTCATGAGTTTCCAACCTATCAGCAGCTGCTGGATGAGCTGCCCCTATTTGTCCCTGGTTCCTTGTCACATAGAGCATTATTTTCTCTTCTTTGAATTTCAGTCCATAAACCCTCTTTCAGGTTTATTATATTTCCTATACAGAGCTTCTTAATAGACCCTAGCTCCTGATCCACTCTGTGTTTCTTTTTGTTAGTGTATCAAGGCCATCTGTGATAGAGATTATAGCCAACTTTCTCTGCCTCATCTTTGCTGTGCTATTTTTCTGCCATTGGTTGTCTACTTTTCCCCTTCATTACTCTGTCCACCCCATTCAATGAGGCCTCTCTGCCACAGTTCCTGAAACCCTGGTGGGTTTTTTTTTTCTCTCTATCTTTAGAATGTTCTTCAGTATTTTTTGTACTGAACTCCCCCAGTTCCTCTTTGTCATGGAAGCACCTTGTTTCTCCATTAATTTTGAGAGACAGTTTTTCAAGGTACATCAATCTGGGTTGGAGGCTATTTTCTTTCAGGGCTTGGGATTCTTTGCTCCAAGCTCTTTTTGATTTGATGGTTTGTGTCAAGAAGTCTGTCATGATTTTGATGGGATTTCCTTTATAGGTGATCTGTTTCTTCTCTGACAGCTTTTAATGTTCTGTTCTTTTGATAAATTTCTGGGATCCTGATTATTATATGTCTGGGTGTAGATCTGTTTTGGTTGTACCTGGCTGGAGTTCTGTATGCCTCATACATCTGAATATCATTTCCTTTTCCTATGCTTGGAAGGTTTTCCTTAATTATTTCTGTGAATAGCCTTTGTATTTCATTTGTGTTTATCCCTGCTTCTTCACTCACATTTTTTATTCTTAAGTTATAGAGCCTCTTGTCGTCTTCTAGTCTTTGTATTGTTACTTCCTGGTTCCTTGTTATTTTTAAGAGATCTTTCCTTTCATGATCACACATTGCAAACCTATCTTCAAGTTTTGATAGTCTATCCTTAGTTTCTTTTAAGGCATTTTGCCAGCTTTCAATGGAGTTTTTAATTTCCTAATAGTCTCTTTGAATCTGCTTCATGTATTCTAGATTCTTTTTTATATTCTTCATCAAAGGTTTCTCTCCTTTTTCTGTGTTCCTCCATTCTTCCATCTGGGTCTTCTTGAGAGGTGCTTAGCATTTCTTTTATTAATCTTCTTATATCTTGTTTAACTTGTATTAGTATTTCAGTTTTGAGTTCTTCTACAATGTCATGAAGATATTTCTTTATGTCAGCTGATGCTGTGTCTGATAATGCATTTTTGCTGCCCTTGGTCTCTTCTGTATTTACCTCTCCTGGACCCATATTCCCTGGGTTGGTGGCTGGAGACTTTTCCTTGTTTCTTGCTCTTGTCATGTTTCTAGTTTCTTCCAAACAGGCTTATGGTGGAGGTCCCAGGTGCCTTCTGTATTGGTTATGGTTACTCTGAAGCATGCTGGCTAAGGATTTCTGCTCTCTCCAGTTTGCTGTTGATCACTGAGATGCAAGCAAGGGTAGTGTAGGCTGGCCCCTCCTTCTGAGCCATTTAACCAGCGGGCCCTTCACCACGTTAGTGTGTGCCTCACGGACAGAACTGGTTTGGGACAGTTTTAGGGCTAACTGTGTCCCTGACTGTTGGGTCCTATCTAGGAGCGTGACCCAGCCGAAGCAGATCCCATCAATCTGCTCTGTTCCAGGGCAGCCAAGTAAAGCCTCTGAAGTTCCAGGTCCAGGCCCATCTTGCCTGATTCCAATATGTCATCCAGCCAGTCACCCCTCCCATGGGAGGACCAAATTCCAAGCACTCACAGTTGGCTAGTGCAGATCTCCATGCTGGCTCTGTTCTCCATTGCAACATGTCCCCCCACCAAGGGCATCAGGCTTGCCAACCCCCGACTTCAGCGCAACCACAAGTTGTCTGACTCCAAGATGCCTAGCACCAGTGAAAGCATGTCTAGCTTCAGCCTTCTGTCCACATTTTTCTTTTCTTTTCTTCTTTTTTTCTTTTTCTTTTTCCTTAGTTTCTTCATGGATCATGAGAATCCCTCTCCTTTCGTCTGGTCTTCTCCATGGTGTTAAATTCTAGCATCTGAGCTGTTTCTCTCAGAAATGCTCTTTACCTTGCTACTTATTGATCCACCATCTTTTCAGGAACCCTGGAACCCTAATATCCTAACATGAAAAATAATTGGTGCCCACAGTGAGGCCTGGAAATGGATAATGAGTTTAATAAAGTAAGTTTGAGGATTTCTTCCCTTGTGAGATTTTTCAATACTTGTATAAGAACTCTATGTTAACCTTGCCTGACACAGCATTTCCTGAATGATTGCCCCAGAATTCCCATCAATATCATATGAACACTGACATACAAAGGAATATCATTTGAAAAATTGTAAAGTTTGAAAAATCAGAGGTCTTAACCAATGAGAAGGCCATAAAAAGTTTGGACTTCTCATGAGTTTCTATTCAAATTATTTTAGGCACAAGATAAGTGTCTAATTAATTACGGACCACACAGTTTACATTCTTATATTCTCATTTTATTTGTGGAAGTTGGGACTGCAACATCTGCCCAATATGCATGTTTCAGAGAGCAAAATACACCCCTTCATGTTCCACTGTTTATTGTTGAACAGTAATAGAACACACTGAGAAAGAACAAAAACTAAGTAAAATAAAATGAAAGTAAACTAGGCTGGTCCTATCAAAGGACTTGGCTTTAGTGCAGCCCATGGGTTCACATTGTTTTCTGTGCATCACTGGTCCTCAGAATATCTCCTTTATCACTGGATTGCAAACTCCAGATGCTATGTGGGAATGAATCCTGTGGGCTCAGACAAAGCGAAAGTCCACATTAAGATGTAAATGCTTTTAACAATGGAGATAATTATGATTGAAATTGACTGGAATTCACTTTTCTTAATATGCAAATTTAGACACAGACATTTAAAAAGGCTACTGAAAACTCCACACTGCAAATTGTTTTATCATTTCTCTCTAACACTCTCAATAATTTTTCCCTTCATTTTCCTTTTTGCCACATTTAAATTCTCTACTCTCTTTTGTCTTTAATTCCTCCTCCTCTCCTTTCTCTTTATGACTCTTGTGCACACACCTGCACATGCGCATAAGTGTCGCGCGCGCGCGTGTGTGTGTGTGTGTGTGTGTGTGTGTGTGACATATATTCACTTGTTACAGCCTCCCCTTCAGGAATATCTCTTTGAAAACTCTTCATAATTTAAACAGAAAGATATCAAAATCAACTATAGCCCTATCAAAAAGAAAATGAGGGAGAGCTAGAATAACAATGACTAGACTGTTACCATGTCTGTGACCTTTTGCTAATCCATAAATAAATGTCATCCAAATTTTACAGAAGTAAACTGCAAAATTCCCACATCAATCTGACAGAAATACCATTTTTACTGATGTAAAAAGGTGGCATTTCTCAGCTATTCAATAAAATTAGAATTATTAAGGAAAACAAATGTTGAATTGAGACAAAAGAATGTCATCGACACAGCCAGATCCATGAGCTAATTTGTTTGGCAACTGTTTCACCATTTAGATGGAAATGCTTATGTAGTACTTAGAAAGATTTTTTAATGTGGTTAAATCTAATTTTGATATGTCTCCAAATGATATAGGGGAAATAAATGTAACTCCCAACCTGCTAGATATCTGATACACTAATTTCAAAATCAAAGAATGAATTTTGGGGAACAACAGAGGCTGAGGGTAGGAAATTTTACTGAGGGAGAGACAGCTCCTGAGACAGAAAGGACCTAGAAAGTAGATTGCCATGAACTCCATTTTACAGATGATGTTTTACAGAGCAAAATCATAAGGTGGGTACAAAATCAAAAAGTGGGTACAACGTGGGACAAAATTATGATGAACCAACAAGATTACAAGTATAGTCTCTTAGGGAATGTTGATTCAGTGGAAAAGCAAGTCACAAAGCAAGAGTACATGGAAAGAACAAGGCCCTTGTTTGAAAACCGTGAGTCAGGAGATCCTGGTCACCCACCCAGCTGACGGATGCCTATTTACAATATCAGTTATAAAATATTGTCTATTCCTCAGGGAGGTATGTAGGTCTCATCATTCCATTTTTATCTAGAGAGCTGGCCTTGAAAGAATGCATCTCCAGCCACAGTTGCAATATGTTCCTATCTTTTGCACTGACTCCTCAGAGGTCCTAGCTCTGTCTGCCTATAGTATATCTACCTAATTTAGCTGCCTATAGTAATTTGATTTGACATATATTTTTATATTATAATGTGTTTAACTACCAATGCAATCCCTTTTTCTATGGTATCTCTCTAGGAAGCAAATAACTTGGATAAAAGCGTGACAAAAGCAGAGAGTGCTCGGCTCTTCAGGATGTGGTATGGTTTTGACCACAAGTATCCTTTGATAAAGATCTTGCAGATCCTGCTGCATGACAAAGAAGTATTCTGAGCATTTAATCGTTGAGGTGTACACTTCTCCTCTGGAAACACAGAAAGGTAAAGTGAATTCACAGCCAAACTTATCAAAGGGATGATTTTGTAAAATTAAAATATCATCTGGTCTATACTTAGGTGTTAAAAAGAGCTAATGTAAACGTATGAATCAAATCTGGTATTTAGTGGCAATCTGACATATTCTAATGCTAACTGATAAAATCTGAACGAGCTAACCAAGCCTTTGGCTAGGGGAACCGAGACCAACGTCCTGCACCCTTCCTGCAGAAGCCTACTTGATTTTGTTTTATACCATAAGAATAAGGGGGTGGAGGTAAGGTTACGAATGAATGGGCTGAGGAAAGTCTGGGTCATCATAGTATAAAATAGCACTTTTTTTTTCAGGCAGGCTTGAGAAAGCTTGTTCTCAATGAAGGACAATTTTAAAATTCTAGCAGCCAGTGTAAACACAGTAACTCAGATAACACCTCATCATGTGATTTGAAGGGCTGAGAAGTCAGGCCTGAAATGCTTTACCATTATGAGTTGCAGTAAGCAATCCATCTCTAATCCCAGGCAAAAGCTCCATGAAGAAAAGGAAAGAACTGCACTGTAAATTGAATGTGTTGGGTCTTTGTAGCTAGTTTTCTTCAGTCACAAATCCCTCTCCTTTCAAGGAGAAAATGTCAGTCACTGGATGATTTTAAGCCTCTAACCAATGATTAAAGCCACAACAAATCAGTAGGGGAAGAAGAATTAGGAATAGGGGAAAAAAATTCAGAGTTGTTAGAAAGAAAGTGATAAAAATGGAAAAGGGAGAGGAAGCAAAAGAAATTCAGCAAATTCACATCAGAAAAGAAAAAAAAGCAAATTAAAGGAATGATTATGGGAAACAAAAAAAAAAGAAAGAAAGAAGTAAAGAGAAGCTAATTGAAGACGGCAGAGATAGACAAAAAGTAAAACAATTGTGACAGTTCTGAAAAACGGAATATTTCAAGAATTACAAAATGATGCTGTTGTGGCTAGAATGTTTCTGAGGTTACAAGACTGACTTGGGTGGTTCCATTGTCTGCGGGTAGATGTCCTTTCTTGCTCAGTGCACAGCACTGTCACCTGAAAAGCAGTCCATTCTGGCCACTGGCTGCCTCCTGGAAGTCCCAGTATCTCACTGACTTTGAAGCCTTCCTAGTCTCTCACAGGGGAGATTGTTCTTAGCAGGTCATTGCTGATTTATGCTCCTGGTTCATGTGCTTCTAGAAACAAAATTTGCTCCATTATTGCTTACAAGTATCTGATAACCATACTTGTTGGAAGTTATAAGAATCTGATTGAAAAATACCTGAGAAGATATACAGAGAGAAAATGATAAATCAGAAATGTGATAAAAGGTTTTTTCCACTTGTTAAGTTACTGTGAGGAAAACTTTACAATGAAAAAAAAAATGTGAGAAAATTAATTCAGAGGTAAGAAAATGAAAGTTGGAGCCCATCCAAATTTTTAGCTCAGAACAGTGACACTTAATTCAAATGATGTCATGATTTTTATCTCACTTTTCACCATGGGTTTATTTCCATATGATTATGGACAGGCTAGCAAAAATGAAGGAAGATTTATATTCTCTGTAATGTCTCTCCTCATGATAATTTATCCTCCTGTGCATTCATTCTAGAAATTGCAGTACTATCATTGCACAAACATGCTTTGACTCAGACAATGGAGTTTTTGTGTCTTATTTATGCTCTAAATTTATATCTAGAAGGTGGCAAGCCAACCAGATTCAACTCTGTGACCTCTTGATATATCTTATTTTCGACATAAATTATCCATTTGGCATTTATATCTATTCTGTTGTCCACCTAGAGCCCAGCTGATGTTCCCTTTAATCTCATAGGTTAGGTCATTGCCAGGGTAGAGATGAATCCTCACAGAGGGATCAGATTGCCTGACCTGGACCCAAAAGACAGTTTTATGAATCTAACAGAAATAGAACTGCTCAAGTTTCATTTCCATAAAAACATATTATGCAGATGAGGCATCATAAGGAGTTGTTGACAAAAGAAAAAAGAGGAATGAACAAGCACTCAGACACACCTGTATCAGTTAAGGTTCTCCAGAGAAGCAACCAGAACAGCTAGAAGTAATTTACATATATATATATATGTATGTACATATAGATTTATTTCAATGACAGAATGTGTATAATTGTGGGGAGCTTAGCAAGTGCAAAATCTGAAGGACAGGCTTGCAGTCTCAAAACTCAGAAAGGAGCTGAATCTATAACCTTAAGACTGAATCCCTTCTTCAGGGTAACTTCAGTTTTGCTCATAAGGCCATAAAATTGATTGGATGAGGCCGACCCACACTATCACGGATAATCTCCTTTACTTAGATCCACTAACTGCAATGTTAACTGTATCATCTTCAAACTGTTTTCAATAGCATCACCTAAATCAGAGTTCAGTCAAATGACTGGGTAGTCCAGTCAAGTTGACACATAAAACTGGCTATCACAGAACCCAACTTGATTCAACTGATGCCCAATATTCAGACCAAAAAATAGAAAGCCCTTTATACTGCACCAGTGTTATCAGTAAAACCACTGTTGATCACATAGTTTTGTTCCGTTTTATTTTTTCATAGCATAAGGAATTCACACACACATTTCCATAAAAATTTTTTCCAAAACTGCAGAACTAATCACAAAAACATTCAGTGAAGATGAACAGTGGCCAAGCACTACGTTGAGTGCTTTACATTAAGCATTTCATTTCACCTCCCCAGCTCTGCAGGAGGCTGGAAAGCAAACACAGCAGACATGGACCACTGATTGGATCAGCCAGCCTCTGCTCAACAGTCTGGGTCCCTGTTTGAGAGCATTGTTAGAAACCCACAGTGCCAAAATTGATGATTAATTAAGATTTCATTATGATCTGATGTGGGTAGCAATTCTGACTCATACAATACAGAAAAGAAATTGGGAAGTGTAGAGATGAGAAGGAACAAATGCTCTCTTCATGTAATCCTTATATTCACTTTTTCTGTTTTAATTTTTATATAACTATCCTCTTTGCAATGGAGGAAACAAACTCCTTGATAACTTTAAAAAATTTAAGTTTCCACAGCTATTAAGGTTCAAGCCCATATCTGGCTCACTCCAAAGTTCATAGGTATTTTTTATCTTTAACAATTGTATGTCCATACTACCTTCTTCTACCTATAAAACCCCACATCTCAATATGTGCATAAAGTCAGCCTTAAAGTGGTGAATAATGATGATTCCTTACATTGTGCAGTGCAGAGCTTAGCTTTCAGACATCTTTTGACCATGTATGGATGATAACAATTCTAGGGGCTTTGCTGGTCTCTCACAACGCACCATTTTAGAGAAGTCTCCAAGTTTGCAAGTCAGATCCTCAACTCTTCAGAGGAAAAAGTTCAATGCGCCGAGAACTCCAACAGAGGTTCATTGGGTCTCATTAGAGATAGACACATTCTAGCCAAATTCAAAGGAAGTAGAAGCATAAACCAAACACCAGGCTCCTAAATCACCACATCCCCACTAGAAGAAATCTTTTCCCAACCATGAAAATGCTCAGGTTATAGTCTGTTTCCGAGTGTCCCTCTTCTCTTACTCTCAATCTCTTCACTCTACCTGGACGTCCTGGGCTTCCTCAGACACATGAAACACATGTTTGCATCCCAGCCTTTGCACTGTCTCTTCTCTCTGACATCTAACACTTTTGCCTTTCACCTCTTTCAGTCAGTTTGTCAGTGAGACCCTTGTGACACCCATATTTAAATTAGCAGTTCTAACAGGACACTTACCACCACCTGGAAGTGTATACTTTGTTTTAATTGCCTCCTCTACCCAGGTTATGTGCTTTCTGGGGACAGAAATGTGGGTCTGTGTTTGTTGACTGGCACAGCCTTGGAGCATAAGACAGTGTCTGGCATGCAGTGTAGACTCAATAAATATTTGTTGAATGAATCAATCAATCAGGCATGCAAGCAAACAGGCACTATTTTCTATCCAAGGTACCTTCATTTCAGATATTGATGTAGCAAGAAAAGCCAATTAATTACCTGAAGATTGTTAAGTGAATGTGAAGCAGAGCAAAGCCAAGTGGATGATGTTAGTGTCTTCATCCAGGATCCTGGTGCAGACCCCACCCCTCAGCCCCACCCTCAGACAGAAAAAGCCACTCTCAGCACTTTCTGCCAACTTCCTTCCCATGGTTGGGTCTTAGGTCCCTTCACCCCTGTGGGGGAAGAGAAATGATCATTTTAACTCAATCTTTTAAAAACAACCACCAGAATTTTGTTGCTTTAATTTAGTAGGAAATTTGATAACATTTCTAGGAGTCTACAATTCCAAGGCTAAGTTTCCAATTATGGTAATATACTTATCAGTTTAATGCAAATGAAGGGTTTTTTTTTTAAAATTAAGAACAATTTAAAGGAAAATATAAGTGACTCAGACATTAGACTTGGTAAATTAAGTTTTATTAGTACAACTGACCTGGTAAGTTCAAGTCTTGATCTGGCTTAGAAGCCGTTTTCTGTATGGATGACTTTGAATACATCTTAAAACACTAATCATCATGATTTTATTAAAACCAAACTCTGAATTTCACAACCCCTTATCATCTTCATTACCCTCATTATGTCCTCACTATAGTCTCATATAATGAGAAGCAGACATTGATGCTTCCTTATTCATGTTTTAGGATATCAGATAAAATTTGCTTAGATTCATGTTACAGCCAGTGTGAGAATCTTATGTTGCCTTATTCATAGGTGACTAATGATCCTGCCAGACTATCTGTTTCCTAGAATCTCTTTCTACTCTATCATTTCTCATCTCTCTCCTTAAGCATGTGTATATATTAGTTCTACAAATGTGAATGAAGCAGGATAAAAAGATCTTTTCCAAAATAAAAAAAAAATCTAAAATCATTTTTAGCACTTCCCATATACTGGCATCAATTGAAAATAAGAATTTATTGTGTGTTTGCCAACATTTTACACAAGTGTGAAGAACGCTCCAAGATAACAATGAATTGGCAAGTCATACAATAACAGAATTATATAAAGCTACATGAATGGATGCAGGCTTCCTTCCCATCACTGGCTTGGAACTATGAGTCCACTGAGCTGTTAACCACACAATGGAAGCCCATGGCAGGATGCTAGGGCTCTACCACTTTCCATTTTGAAAAGTCTGACAAGGAAAGTGTTGGTTATCAGACTCTTCTCTGGACCAAAGTGTGACAGGTTAAGACTCCATTCCAGGTAAATAAATATGAATATCAGTGTTACTCAAAACAATACCTGGAACCATGTATTTAATGGATTTAAATGTAATAGTATTTTAACCTTAACCAAAATAAATAACTTTCTCTCCTAAAACTTGACAGAATTCATTATATCCCACACAGTCACGCTTATGTTAAATCAATTATGTTATGAATATTACGTGTAACAATTTCCATTTTAAATGATGATCCCTGTGCTGCAGATTTTCCCTTTTGGGCCTAGTTGAAGCATCTATGAACTATTTATTAGGGTAGTACAGTGGCCTTGTGAATGACTCAAAATTTACCTCACAAGAAAAACTTTCAGAAGAACAAGAAATGTTGGTTCTGTGCTGCTTGTTCAATAAATGAGGCAACTGAACCCAAAGGAAAGAAAAGACTCATCCAGAGTTGCTGGTGGACTTGTGGTCAGCCTTCATAACTAACAGAAGGTAGCTGCATCTACCTGGGAAATCCAAGGGTCCTGGTTCAACTGGTCTGTCCACAGAGTTATGGTAGCATCAGTCGGTGTGCAATGCTATTACTGCAAGTATGCCTGGTATGCATTTGATTTTTGATCTGATTGCTTTGGTAACTCATTAAAAGCTTCACCAGTATGGGGTGAATTATGTTTTACTTCCATTAGCAAGCAGGAGATGTAGCAAAGGATGTAAGTAATCCTTTGTTTGATGCATAATTTAATGAGCATACCATGTACCAAGCAATATTCGAAGTACCAGGGTCCAGCAGCAAACAAAACAGGTATATCTTGGTTTTTCCCTCACTGAAATGAGTCATGACCCCAAAGTCCTTTGAAATCACAACAGAGAAAGTCACTGACATCACCAGAATTAAAGGGTGGGAAGCAGACTCTTTAAAGGAGCCATAAATCAAAATCACTTGTAAGCCTCATTGTCAAAATATAAACTGATAACTCCCAAGTGGCTTTAGAAAACACCTAAATTTCAAAATATTTGAGACAAACAAAAGGGATCAGTTTCCTAAAGGTGCTGTGTAAATATATCCCCTCACAACTTCCCCATTACAAATCTGTGCACATGGCATTCTATCTGCTTCCCTCAGGAAACCAACAATGAAGAGAAGCCAGTACTCACTGCACAGCAGCAATTCAGCTACCACTCCCACCCCTACTTAATCTATTGGGTGCCCAAATTGGCTTTTGGTCATCCTCGTCTTCACAGGTGCTACTGTATAAAGATCTTATAAATGAGCCCTTGAATTAGAACCCAAGTGAGGTAAAATTAAAATTCCCTAAAAAAAAAAAAAAGCACCAACTTTCTCAACTCCTATTCTCATGACTTTTTGATGGAAAGCAAAGTGGGAAATTTTAACAGTACCTGGAAAGATGGCCTCTCTTGCATTCAAGTCATAACATGGATTTTCCATGTCTTCTTCCATGTAATAGGAATAATACATATTATCCTCTTGTTATGGTTTGTGTCTGGATGTCCCCCCAAAGCCTCATGTTATCATGGAGGATGGGCCTTTCAAAAGTGGCTGAATTTAGTGTTTATGATTGGTCCATTGTCTAGTGCTAGGATCTGTGGTGTCAGTGCTGCACCTACCCTGGGGCAGATAACCTGCATACAATATAAGAGAGGGAACAAGGCTCACTCCTCCATTTTGCCCTTTTGCTCTTACCACTTTTGGTATCTGGTGCAGCTGCCATGAATGGTTGCCCCTCTGCCATGCCACCCTGTCTTGGAGCCAGCTGAGTATGAGCTGAAATTTCCACAAACTGTAAGCTAAATAAATCTTTCCTTCATTCACTTTGGGCATCAGATGTTTTGTCTCAATAACAATAGAAAAGTAACCAAAACACCTCCATTGTAACTGGAATGATCCAAAAATTTGAATACTTACTGAGACAGCTTCCTGCTCACTGTAACTCATTCACCAGCCTCTCAGAATTAAAACATTTAAAACACCCAGTGCAGTTTTCTCAAGGTCCTGTGACCTAAGGTCAGTGCAATACAACATAGTTGAAATGTAAGTCTTCTGGACACCTGATAGTGACTGCAAGTATTCTGAACAGGTTGGATTCCATTGTGATTACAAAAAGTTGTGGGATCCCAAGATGATAACTGAGTTTTCTACAATGATCCTAGAATCCTACATAAACTTTGGCATTCCTGCATTGTTTGCCTTTTCCTATAAAAAAAAATCTGGTAATATTTCTGTTAAATAAGAATTCTTTCACATTTCATCTTCTCTTTAAGTAAACAAATGGAAATTAGATTTACACAAGTAAGGAATAAGAAACCAAATCCTGTCTTTGTAGAAAAGGGGTTCATAAGATAAATTCCTCTCAATCCAACTCAAAAAAAAATCTATTGAGTATTTTCTTGATGCAAAGCATTATGTTGAACTTTCCTGACTCATTAATTGATTTCTGCCTGGGTATTGAGAGCCTGCCTGACAGTCACTATCCTGGACACTAAAAATACAGCCATGGTCAAATTTTCACGGAGCTGACATTACAGCTCTTCTGAATTTCTGGATCACAAATGTCTTTTCAGGAACTTATATATGGAATAAAGAAAGACACATTTGGACATTCTGCTGTTGGATTTAATCAAATAGAAGAAAATCTGATTTATGATCAGTATTTAATAGTTTATTATTATGGTCTATTCACTAACAGTTATGTAATTTTAGGAAAGTTATTTAACTTTTCTGTGCCTCAGTCTGTCATCTGTAAAAAGAGATATAATAGAAGTCCCTACCTCAGAGGTTTGTTGTGATGACTCAATGAATGAACACAAAGCACTTAGAAAAGTACTCAATAAATGTTGAGTTGTGTCGTCAGTATTATATAGTGACATCCACATAAGAAACACCATGTAACATATTTAACATTCATTCTCACTTATTATCTGTCAGTAAATCAAATTTACATTATGCCATATTCTGATAATAGTTTTTAATTGCAACAGCTGTGTTTTAATAGCATGAGAAAGTCTTTAGTCTCTGTAAACAAAAGCTTTGACATGGGGCACAATCCTTCTGATACGATCTTTGGTAAATGACTGTAGCTGAGTGTTAAGGTGTTCTTTAGTGTCTTGTGTTCTGCACAAGCAGTTATTTAATTTACGATTTTTCTCAGTTGTCATCCATCATCTCATAGTTATTTTTCTGGAAATTATACCACAGATCATAATTTTGACTTGATAGAGAAGTGTAGCAGTTTTTCTGTTCTACAATGGAAGCAATATGTGTCTTTGATGATAATTACTCCTCTTGTCTCTTCCAGTGATAAAGCAAATCTTTCAATTCCACCTTTCAGGTAAAGCTGTGGTGTTTTGTCATTAGCAATATGATGTTATGCTGAAAATTTCTAGGTCAGTATTAAGTCATTTTATTTTAAAAAATGAGAAGAAAAAAATATGAAGACTTACAAATAAGTATTACTTAATGTTGCCAGCAACATTAGTTTTAACATTTCTTCTTTGTAGGAAAAAGAGTTTTATTTAATTTTTCTTTAATTGTTACTTAGTCACACCTTCTCAACTGTAGCAGGCAATGTATTTTCAGGCTGCCAACAAACTCATGAGCTACCAGAGACACATTATCAGCATGGACTGCTGCTGTTGGCTGTGCATATTATCACAGTGTGACAGTGTGACAGAGCCTTAGGTCTGTCTCGTGGGCTGCAGTTGTTCAGTACTTGCCTGCATTCAAGGCTGTGGTAGGCACCACACAAAGCAGATTAGGCAGATGTGGCCCTGCCTTAATTAAGGTTGACTTCACAGGGTAGATGGTGATGATATATTCTTAATGTACGTCAAGTCACCTTATAAATAAGAGCAGGCAGAGATGATGGTTAATGGAAGAAGAGTTTATTGGAAAAATAAATACTGTTCTAAAGTCATATGGGAAGCAGTTCATTGAGGAATTGAGACTTTCTAATATGAAATCAAATAATAAGGAGGGAGGGAAGTATTCTGAGCAGAGTGAATAATGAGAGGGAAGATTCTATGACATGTGGTTTGAATGGATGAAAGAGAGCCTGAATAAATCTGCCCAAAAGGTGCAGAACTAAAAGAAAGAAAAGAGAGGGTCCCTAGAGACAGTGGATAAGCTCCTGCAGCAAAACAGACAGCTCTTATTCCCAAAGCCTAATGTATTCAGAATTCTTTCTCATTGGCATTTTGTGTTTTTGTTTGGTGACTAAAGATAGAATGATGTGTCACAATCCAAAGCATCCTTTAAAGTTTCCTTTCTTTCATGTACTATATCTGATTCGTTCTTCTATCAACCATTTTTCAAGTACTTACACAATTAATGCTTCCAGAATTGAGTTTAAATATTTTCTCTCACAGAAAAGTATTTTACTTACATTTTCTTCAATTGCTTTAAATTAATTTCATTTGAATGCTTTTTTCCTTAAAAAATTATATTTCTACATTCTTCTGAAACCACAGCAGTAGCTAAGAAATGCTAATTGTCATCAAGATGCTACCATTTCACTGAAGCAGACACAACAGCTACCAGTGCACTAAGAACTATCATACAGTTAGTAGCAAAAAGTGTTGTCTTAGTTTGTTTAGGGCACTATAACAAAATACCTTCAACTTGTAAACAACAGAAATTTATCTCTCCTAGCTCTGGAGGCTGGGAAGCCCATTATCAAGGTGCCAGCAAGTATAACATCTGATGTGGGCCTGGTTTCTGCAAAGTCCACAAAGGCATCTTCCTGCTTCATCCTCCCTCGGTGGAAAGAGTACAAAGCTCCCTGAGACCTCTTTTGTATAAAGCCACTAATCCCATCTGTGTAGGCAAAGCTCTCTAAATCTAGTCACCTTCGAAAGACCTCTACCTCTTAATGCCATCACACTGAAGATTAGGTTTCAGCATGTGAATTTGGGGCTACAAACATTTAGACCAGAGCTAGTGTTATAGAAGCTAGAGGGATACAGTCAACCAAGTAGCTCTGGCGAGTTGGATACACAATGTGAGAAATGAGTGACAAAGAGTCAGAATCCCTAAGGAGCACAATTGAGGATGTGAAAGATTCTCTCACAGTGAAAACAGATCAAACTAAGGCACAGACAGGAAGTCGAGCATTTGGACAATTGGTGAGCATTTCAGTGCAACTGGTGGAACATGAAATAGTTAATCATAATACAGACCACACAAGTCAAAGTAAAAAAATAAAAAGAAAAAAGAAAAGAAGGTTTCATTTCTTGACAGCAAAAAAATCAATGCAATACTATAAGTGCAGAATCTACAATGTAGTTTGTTGTAAAGAAGAAAATTAATAGCCAGGTGGAAGGTAATGTGTCAGGGAGAATAGTAAACTGAAAATGACCCAGGACAATTACTCCTAAAACACCTGCCAGTTCTGTATGTGGATAAAAATGAGGATAAAATGTTCCCATTTGACTCAATTCATGTCAAATGTTGCCAATGATCAGTGTGTTAAAATATAAAAGTATCATTTCAGTAAGAGTTTAAGTCTTAAATTTCAACTAATCAAAATTATTCAGTGGTGTAATAAGTAGGATCAGGGTCTATCAAAATGCTTTATATTTTGTTATTTTGTTAGCTACCCATAATCAAAAACTGGAGAAGTACTGACAGAAGTTGTCTTAGTCACATTTCTCATTAATGAGACAAAATACTAGAAACCCAAAGTTAAATGATGAAAGGTTTGTTTAGTTTACAATTTCAGTCCATAGATGGTTGGCTCCACTGCAAGGTGAAATGACAGAGGGACACTGAAGAACAGAAACAGTCCTTGGCAGGCAGGCAGAAGGCAGCAAAGCAGCAAGCAGTGGGTAGCAAACAGTAGCCTGAACCCGTTGCAGAGCCCTTCCTTGTTTCGGCCCCACTCAAAACTAGTAGCTTTTCTAGTTACACAGTAAATGGGTTAGAGTGAAACACCTAAGTGAGGAATGTGTTGCCCCAAAAATCCAAAGAGACCCACTAGGCATTGTGCTTCCTTTTTCATAGTAGGGGGGAGCCAGATACAACAATTTATCCTTTAGAGAAAATATCTCTACATGGTCCATGCCACTGGACTCCTAGACATTTCACTGAAGTAGAGGAACCTTGAATTTTACTTGGATTTATTTCCCATCATCTGGCTCTCAAATGTTTTACTAACAAATCCAGAGTGGTTGCTACCTTCTGCTCACTTGGCCTCATCAGTATAATATCATCAGTGTAACATACCACTCTGATGTCTTGTGGGAGAGAAAGACAATCAAGATCCCTATAAACTAAGTCGTGATATGGAGAGTTAGCATAACCCTAAGGTCAATGCATATCACTAGCCTTATCAGCTAAAAGCAAGTTGTTTCTGATGGGCCTTGTGGATAAGTATGGAGAAGAAGGCATTTGCCAAATCACTAGGTGCATACCAAGCACCAGGATATGTGTTAATATGCTCAATCAAGCCGGACTTGGTGGCTCACGCCTGTAATCCCAGCACTCAGGAGGCTGAGGCAGGAGGATTGTTGCGAGTTTGAGACCAGCCTGGGCTACAAAGTGAGCTCAAGGCCAGCCTGAACTGCATAGAGATGGTGTCTCAAAAAGACAAAAAAAAAATATATATGCTCAATCAAAAACACAGCTGCAATTGGAATCACCACTTGATACAGTTTATGGCACTCTACCATCATTCCCCATAAACCAAATGATAAAATTAAATGGAGATGTGGAACCACCACACCTGTATCCTTCAAGTCATTGATAGTGGCACTAATTTCTGCAATATCTTCAGGAATGTGATACTGTTTTTTTTTATTTTAAAGAGGGTAAAATTAAACATAAAAAAACAGAACAAAACAGATCACAAGAAAACAATGTAAGAGACACAGATTTCAAAGCAAGACAACAGGAGATCTTCACTATCTATCATATTGTCTCTTATTTTCTTCCAAATAGTTGTCCATATCTTCACATACAATGAATTCATACAAAACAAAATGGTATTAAACTGATCAGAACAAGATGATGAAGGCATTTTAAGTCTTTAAAACCAGACAATAGGAAAGTCAACAATGGCTGCCATAATGTCTCTCGTTCTCTTCAAAATAGCTGTTCATACCTTCATGTATGTTGAAATTAAACAATGCAAAACAGACTAAAATCACTTTGAACACAGAATAATAGTGTTGCTGGATTTCACATCATGACCCTATGGAATCAGCACTGGGTACCTTAGTGTCTCTTTTTCTTCAAAGTAGCTGCTCATTTCATTGTGCATTATATAATTGATTCTCATAAACTGTTTAGGAGAAGATCTATGCATGCATGAGTCTCTACATGTATATCTATCTTTTCTGTATTAGAGGGAAAAAACAAAACAAAACAAATTCCTAGAAAAACATGAAACAAAAAAGAAAAATAAACAACATTAGCAAAGATCCCAGAACACTGACAATATAGGCCTTCAAAACAAGGTGGTATGAGCATAACTAGGGTTGTTATTTTACATAATGATCCTCAAGAGTTCCTTAGATCACTATACAATAATATGCACAATTGTTCCAATCCTATGAATGTTAACTATTTTGTTGCAAGAACTTATAGAATTTGTAGTACAATCATCTTAGCTATCCTCTATGTGTTGATATAATTTTAGATATTTTTTCTTTTCCCTTCCTTTTTTTTCCCTCATTCTCCCTGAGATATTATTTTTCCCTTTTAAGCAGATTCTTATCTTTTCACAGTATTTATTGAGGGTTTTTTTTTTGTATCTTATGAACTCTTACCATTTCTTACACTAGGGAGACTATCTGGTATTTACACATGTGAATTTGATTTATTTCTCTTATGAGTATGGCTCAAGTTGCATCCATTTACTTATAAATATCTCAGTGTGATCATCCTTTATAGCTGAGTAGTAATCCATTGTATAAAAATACCACATCTTTTTTATCCATTCCTCAGTTGGTGGGCATTTAAGTTGTTTCCAAGATCTGGCTATTACAAATTTTGCTGCTATAAACATGGGTTCACATTTATCACTATGGTATGATATTTCAGTTCTTCTGGGAATATGCCCAGATGTGGAATAGCAGGGTCAAATGGGGCTTCCAATCCCAGCTTTTTTAGGAATCTCCAGACTGACCTCCACAGTGGTTGCACCAGTCTACACTCCCACCAACAGTGCAGAAGAGTTCCTTTTTCCCCATAGCCTCTCCAGCATTTGTTGTTGGTAGTTTTCTTTATCCTGGCCATTCTTTCTGAGTGAGATAGAACCTCAGTGTTGTTTTAATTTGCCTTTCTCTAATGACCAATGATGCTGAATATTTTTTCATGTATTTATTTGCCATTTGTACTTCTTCATCTCGGATGCCCATTTTTGGAATGGGTCTTTGAATTTTGGGGATCTGATTTTTTTAAATTCTTTATATGTTCTAGACAGAAGTCCATTGTCTGAAGGACCATTCACTAAGATTTTTTTCACAATTTGTGGGTTTTCTTTTCACTATGCTGGAGATTTCTTTCAACATGCAAAAACTCTTTAATAGGACATGATCCCAGTTATTGATTCTGTGAAGTATTTCCCATGTGGTTTGATTCTTGTTTATGAATTCTCTACCTACCCCTATGTCTTCCAGATTTCTACCTATGTCTTCCAACAGATTTAGTGTTTTGTTTTAATATTTAGATATTTGATCCATTTAGACTTTAGTTTAGTACATGGTAATAGGCATGGGTCTAGTTTTAGTTTTCGGCATATGGAGAGCCAATTTTTCCAGCACCATTTATTGAAGAGACTATCTTTCTTCCAGTGGACATGTTTGGCCCCTTTATCAAAGATAAGGTAGCTGAATGTATTTGTAGTTGTGGGTGTATCTTCTAATCTATTCCATTGATCTTCGGGTCTGTTTTTATTCCAGTACCATGCTGATTTTATTATAGTAGCTTTGTGGTATTACTTCAAGTCAGGGATTGTGATGCCGCCTGCCTTGCCTTGTTGCTTAGAATTGCCTTTGCTATTCTAGATCTCTTCTGGCTCTAGATGAATTTTAGTAGTGATTTCTCTAGATCTGTGAGGTATGCTAGTGGTATTTTAATGGGGAATGCATTAAATCTGTATAACAATTTTGGAAGAATGGCCATTTTCACAATGTTTGTTCTTCCTATCCATGAACAAGGGATGTCTTTCCATTTTCTGAGGTCCTCTTCGATTTCTTTTTTCAGGGTATTATAATTTTCCCTGAATAGATCTTTTACTTCTTTTGTTAGATTAATTCCTAAGTACTTCATTTTTTGGATGCTATTGTGAAGGGTGTCTTCTCTTATTTCTCTATCACTGTTTTTTTGTTAGTGTATAGGAATGCTATTGATTTTTGAGTGTTGACTTTGTATCCAGCTACATTACTAAATTTAGTTATTATACCTAGGAGTCTTTCAATGGAGTTTTGGGGATCTTCTATGTAGAGTATCATGTCACGTGCAAATAATGATAATTTAACCTTTTTTTCCTATCCTTACTCCTTTTATTTCTCTTTCTTGTCTCATTGCTCTGGCTAGTATTTCCAGCACTATATTGAATAGGAGTGGTGATAATTGACATCCTTATCTTGTTCCTGATTTTAGGGTAAAGAATTTCAGTTTTTGGCCATTTAATATGATGCTGACTGTTGGTTTGTCATAGATGGCTTTTATCATAGTGAGGTAAAGACCATCTGTTCCAATTTTGTGTAAGGTTTTATCATGAATGAGTTTTATCAAAAGCTTTTTCTTCCTCTATAGAAATGATCATGTGGTTCTTATTTTTGGCTCTATTGATGTGGTGGATTACATTTATTGATTTGCGTATGTTGAACCATCCCTGCATTCCTGGGATGAATCCCACTTGGTCATGGTGTATAATCTTCTGGATGATTTGCTGCATATTGTTTGCCAAAATTTTATTGAGAAGTTTTGCATCTATGTTCATTAGGGATATTGGCTTATAGTTATCTTTTTTGGTTGGGTCTTTCTCAGGTTTTGGTATTAGAATAATGCTTGCTTCCAGTAATGAATTAGGGAGAATTGCTTCCCTTTCAATTTATTGAAGAGTTTGAGGAGTATCAGCATTAAGTCTTCTTTGAATTTCTTGTAGAATTCCTCAGTGAATCCATCTGGACCTGGGCTTTTCTTTGTTGGTAAGAATTTAATTACATTTTCAATTTCATTAATTAAAATTGGGTTATTCAGCTGTTTTTCATCTTCTTGACCCATCTTTGGTAATTCATATGTTTTTAGGAATCTGTCCATTTCTTCTGTGTTATCAATCCTATGAGAGTAGAGGTTTTCAAAATAGGTATTGATGATCTTCTGTATTTCCACAGGGTCTGTAGTGATTTCACCCTTTTCATTCCTTATTGCATGTATTTGAGGGTTTTTTTCCTTTTTTTAATAAGGTTGGCCAGGGGCTTATCAATTTTATCTATTCTTTCAAAGAACCAACTCTTTGATTCATTGATTCTTTGTATTGTTTTCTTAATCTCTATTGCATTGATTTCTGCTCTGACCTTTACAATTTCCTCCCTTCTTTTGGCTTTGGGCTTGACTTGCTCTCCTTTTTCTAGATGTCTGAGGTGTAGCATCAGGTTGTTTGTGTTCATTCTGTTTTCCTGATGTGGGAGTTCACTGCAATAAATTTTCCTCTGAGGACTGCTTTCATTGCATCCCCCAGGTTCTGGTAAGATGTATTTGTATTTTCTTCTGTCTGTAAATATTGTTTAATTTATTCTTTAATTTCCTCTGTGACCCATTGATTGCTCAGAGGCGTATTATTCAATTTCCATGTGTTTGTGGGGGTTTTGCAATTTCTTTTGTCATTAATTTCTAATTTCATGGCGATATGATCCAATATCATGCATGGGATAATTTCAATTCTTTTGCATTTACTTAAGAATATTCTTTGGGCTAGTATATGGTCTATTTTAGACAACACTCCATGTGTTGTTGAGAACAATGTATATTCTGATGTTGCTGAGTGGAACTCTCTGTATACATCTACTAAGTCCATTTGTTCACAGGTGTGATTCAGTTCTGTTATTTCTTTGCTGATTTTCTGTCTAGTTGATCTGTCCCTTTGTGTCAGTGGTGTGTTAAGGTCTCCTGTTATAATTGTGTTATTGCTTATTTGATTTTTCATTCTGTTAATATTTGTTTTGTATAGCTGGGTGCTCCAGAATTTGGTGCATATATATTTAAGGTTGTTATCTTTTCCTCTTGAAATTTTCCCCTAACTAGTATGTAGTGGTCTTCTTTAAGAATTTGGTGCATATATATTTAAGGTTGTTATCTTTTCCTCTTGAAATTTTCCCCTAACTAGTATGTAGTGGTCTTCTTTATCTCTTTGGATCATTCTTGGTTTGAAGTTCACATGGACTGCAAACAGAATAGCTACCCCTGCTTTTTTGGGGGGTATCCTGTTGCATGGAATATAGTTTTCCATCCTTTGACTTTCAGTCCATGAGTTTCCTTTTGGGTTATATGGGTTTCCTGTATACAGCATATGGTTGGATGTTGTTTCTTGATCCATTCTGCCAGTCTGTTTCTTTTAATTAGTGAAATGAGGCCATTTGCATTAATGGTTATAACTGATATATATTGGTTTACTTTTGACATGTTATCTTTCTGCTGTTGATTCCTTACCTTTCCACTCTGTTTAATTGTTTGCCTTGCTTAGTGATTTTTTCCTATGTCTATCTAGACTGTCTTTCAGTATTCTTTGCAGGGTTGGTTTGGTGGTCATGAAATTCTTCAGCTGTTCTTTGTCATGGAAGCATCTTATTTCTCCACCCATTTTGAAGGACAGTTTTGCAGGGTACGTCAGTCTGGGTTGGAAGTCATTTTCCTTTAGGACCTGAAATACTTCACTCCATGCTCTTCTTGACTTCGTTGTTTGTGTTAAGAAGTCTGCTGTGATTCTGATAGGCTTTCCTTTATAGGTGATCTTTCTCTTCTCTCTAGCAGCTTTTAATATTCTGTTCTTAAGTTGGATTTCTAAGATGCTGATTATTATATGCCTGGGTGTAGTTTTATTTTGGTTATGGCTATTTGGAGTTCTATATGCTTCCCTGATCTATATGTCAGTTTCCATTCTCATGTTTGGGAAATTTTCAGCTATTACTTCTGTAATTAGCCTCTTGATATCGTTTGTATTGTCACCTTCTTTTTTGTTTATACCTATCAATTTTATGTTGTTTTTCTTTGCATTATCTTTCAGCTGTAGAATTGTTATTTCCTGATTCCTTGTTACTTTTAAAAAATCTTTCCTTTCCTGTTCACTAGCTGCAATCTTGTCTTTGAGGTCTGAAATTCTATCTTCACTTTCACTGAGGCAGGTTTGCCAACTTTTGATGGAATTTTTGATTTCCTGTATATCTCTTTGAATTTGCTTCATGCATTCTGTTTGTTTCTTATATTGTTCATTCAGAGTTTCCATCTTTCTGCATTGTTCCTCTAATTTTTTAACTATGTCTTCTTTAGCTGTGTTCAGTATTTCTTTCATTACATTTATCATTTCTTCTTTTACCTGGGCGATTATTTCTGATCTGAGTTCTTTTATAGCTTCCCGGAGTTGTTTCTTTATTTCAGTTTTTATCATGTCAAGAATTTCAGGTGGATGGCTTACATTTTCCTCTGTCTCCTAGGCTTGCTTGTGTTGGGCTGGAAGTTTGAAATTGCATTTTGCTCTTTCATTTTGTCATTTTCCTATATTTCCAGGCTTCAAGTGATGTTTCAAAGTTTTCCTCATGTGCTGGGAATCACCTGGCCCACTTTTGGTTCCCAGGACAGACTGAAGGCAACTGCTAGTTGCTTGGAGATCCCTGGGCATGGCCCAGTTAGGCCTGCAGGGACCTCCCATGCATCCTATGTTGATTTGGGACACAGGGCATGGTCTTACTGCCTAGAAGCTATGTTCCAAGGCTTCCCTGTGTGCTGGGATTCAACCCGTGCATGTTCAGCTCCCAGGACTGAATTTAGGCCCCTGCTAGCCACTTGGAGTTTGCTTGGTGTGGCCATGATATTGTTTTTAATTTACTACTTATGAGGCAAAGGCAACTCATTTGGCTTTTCCAACCATAATAACCCTCACACTATAGGTTAAGGAACCAGTGTGAAGATTCTGCCAAGTACTAAGTGCATCTATCCCAATTTTGCATTCTGAAATAGGGAAAATGACTACAGGATGAATTTGAGGACCTACTGGATCCATTGTGAGTCACACCTTTGCTAAAACTCTGTTGAACACCTGACCTTCATAGACTCCCACTTTTCATGGAGTGTCACAGAACACTTTGGATCCCCTGATGTCAGTGCTAGTTCAGAACTAGCTTCCAGTAGTTGCCAAAATGTCTCATCATTTACATTCCCCCAGTTTACAGCTACTCTGTCAAAAGGCCTTTGATCCCTTAAAGGAGGGCTAAGAAAAAAAAATTGACACTATAAATTTTTGGTGGTAGGCCAGGGTCCTTCTTCAAGAGGACCCAGCCTCCATTTCATTCAAGGGGTTCTGGGATCCTGTAAACTGGGAGGGAGATGTTTGGGAGGCTCCTGAGGAGCATTAAGGATGTTAGGTGCTTAGATTCTAATGAGATTATTTTGCCAGAGGAAGAGATTTCCCCACCCACTGTGGTGGAGGCACACTCCTTGTCACCCCCATGGTGTTGGCTTCTCCCATTGTATACCTGAGGAAATCCTGTGTTGACCAAGCATATTGATGCTGACACTCCTCAGGCCCCACCCTCATCACCCATTTTTGCCTCTAAGCCTAGAACCAGGCTGAAATCACAGAAGGCTCCTAATGATGAGGTACATAGTTGCACCCATGAGGTGGCCCAGTATTCTCCTAAAGAATTTGATTTTCTAACTCTTAGAAGCAGAGGTCTGAGAATGGATTTTATGGGTGTGATGAAATGATGGCAAAAACATACACACAGAACATGCTAAGTTTGTTGATATGGGTCTGTTAAGCAGAGATTCTAAATTTGACATTGCAGCTCGTGGAGTAAAGAAAGAGCTTAATAGTTTGTTTTGGTTGGTTGGCAGAAGTATGGATGAAAAGATGACCCACTGTGAATAAGTTAGAGAATCCAGAAATTCCATGGTTTAGCATTGATGAGGGGATTCAGGGACTTAGGGAAATGGGAGTGGATTAATTATGTCAAATCTAATGTGCCACACCAGTGTGATCCAGAAAACATACTCTTCACTGACACCTCATGAAATAGGTTTGAAAAAGGAGTACAGTTTTAACTAATCTTATAAAATATGTGAATCAAAATTAACTTTCAAAGAAAAAGCTGCCTGTCTTAGTTACTTTTTACTCATCACTGAGACAAAATACCTGATGCCCAAAGTTGGGAAAGGAAAGGTTTATTTCTTATAGTTTTTGGAGGTTTCAGTCCATACTCAGTTGGCTCCAAGGCAGCGTGGCATGGCAGGGCTGCTGTTCATGGCAGCTGCAAACAGCAAGGCCGAAACCAGCAAGAGAGAGAAAGATACACCTTCTTCCTACCATTACATCACATCCTGACTCCACCCTAGGTGGATGTAGCACTCACACCCCAAATCCAATCGCTAGGCAATGAACCAATCACAAATCCATAATGCAAAGGCATGAGGCTTGCGGGCCACTGACATAAACCATGGCACTGCCTTTTGTTTCTAAACTAGTAAACTAAAATGCCAGCAGTCCTCAAACACTCAGCTGTGTGGCACAGCCTTTTGCTAACAGTAGCTAAGGCCCTAGGCTTGTATATCTAGAGGAAGAAACATAGGAGAGTTAGCCTCTTTCCTAAGGAAACAGACACATCCTGAAAGTGTTCCCTGTGACATTCCTTAATGTCATTTCCTTGGAATTCCTTGAAATCCACCAGTATATTGGTTTCCACTGACCTGTTGCCTGTAAACATGACCAAAACAGATTTCTAGCTCATGCCAAGTAGATCTATTCCCAATCATTTTATATGTGTTTTGTAGCTAGAGCAGGGAAGGCTGTAACAGCCCCATTACTTTTCCTCACTAGTTTTTTCTAGCAACTACAAACTCTTTCTCCCACATCCCTTGGTCTGGCCTAGCACTTGGGCTGCAGATGCCAAGCCCTTTGCCCTTCCTTCCCCTGCTTCATGCAGATACAGAGTCATGTCTACAGTACAGAGTTGGTCCCCCTGGGAACAGCACACTGGTGTCAATCAGAAGAGGCAGAGGACCAAGGCTGGCTGCCTGCACTGCAGGCTCTGGATACTGAAAGAAGAAGGGGTTCCTAGGGCATTAGAAGCAGGTACCTCAGATCTAGCAATACAAGCTCAAAAGCCTTGAACTCGCTTGACCAATGTTTTGCCTTTTTGTATATTTGTTTGTTTGTGTGTTTTTTCTCTCATGCTTAGTTTGAAGTCCTCAGGCCGTCTCTAAACTGAAATGTTCAGAAGATGAACATTATGGTAATTGGTAATTGTACAAGCACTTTGCAAACATCAAGTGCTTCATAAAGCTGAAATGATACTAAATTCAGTGACAGGTTTACAGGCCTGAAGGCCCTCAGATTCACTACGCAGATATAAACAAAGAATTTTATTGCATTTTTATTATTTTTAGATTCTAGCTGATTTTATGCTATATTCAAGATTATGATGAGCACAAAATTCTTTCTCATTCCACAGATACGGTTTATTCAGAAATCTTCCTCCCTACATCTTCAGCTATCACAAATCTCATTCTTTTGAAGATGTACCATTGTAGAGTGGATACCTCCCTCCCATGAATTAGCTCACTAAAAATCCTCACCCTTGGCCTTCTCCCAAGTAGAAGCTGATGCTCTCCGGCTGTGGCCCTCCCTTCCTGGTGCAGCCTTGTAAGAACTCTGGGTGTTCCTGTTTGGAAGTACAGATTAATCTCTGGTGAACAAATCTCTTGCTAGCCCAATCTTTTGCAAACCTTGAAAATGTTTTCAGGCAATTTATAAGAGACAGAAAATATTTAAATCATAGTTTTAACATTAATATTCAGATTAGTGGTTCTCAAAATCAGTTCACTGGGTTCCTAACCACAACCTTTTTTTCATAAATGAAAGTGAATTGCAGAATTAGAAGTAATTGTTATTTTATAACACTTGTTTTGGAGTGTGTGAACATTTATACTCTCAGTTGCAACATAAAATGAGTTTCTTCATAGGGTCATGATCAAAAAGGCTTGGAAACCTTGACTGATGCTGACTTCAAGTCTATGTAGTAACTCTCAAACCTTCTGTCCAATCACTTTTAAGTGCTCAGTAATTTGGGCAAGGAACTGCTAGAGCTCAAAGTGTAAAGAGTTGTAACTTATTCAGAGTCTGTTTTGGAAAAGTGCAGAAATGTTGAATTTGGGCTGGAATTTAAGATAAAGGTAGAATTTGACAAGTAGAACCTGGAGGGAACCAGATGAAAGGCCCAATGAAGGAAAGAGAAGACAACATGGATTTGTGAGCAAAGCAGATCTGTTTGCAGACTTGATTGCTTGCCCTGCCTCAGCCTCTCTACTGTGGAACTCAGGTTCCAGACCTTTCTTGAGCCACAGTTTCCTAATCTGTAAAATGAATACAATTACTTCTGTCTCACAGAGAATCTGTAATGTCCTAATGGAACAAGGTAAATGAAAACACTTTGAAAACTAGCAAGTACCAAATACCATATGCTTATTAATGTTTCTAAACAAAACAAACCAGTAAAGGTGAGATGCTGGGAAATATTATATGTCTTGGGGATAAAGTAAAGATTGCAGCTCGGCACTTTTAGGGTTGATTGTAGAGAAGAGACTAAAAAGGTGAGTTTAGGGAAATTGATAAGGATTTTGAATATCCAGTAAGAGTGTCTGGATTTGATTCAGTAGATAATGAAGAATAAGATGATTTGTAGAGGTAGGAGTGATCAAAGTCTCATTTTATTTTATTTTTTTAAATTTTATTTAAAGAGGGGATTTAAGTGTGTAGGATTGATAACCAAAGTCTCATTTTAGAAAGATTGATCTAACAGCATTGATTAGGGAGAAGTCATGGAGCTCTGAATTACAGTAGTTGCAATGGAAACAGAAAGAAATGGGACAAATGCCAGAAAACCTTGCACCCCTCATCTGTAGAATTGTATATAGTGTTACTGGGGGCATCAGGGCTACAGAGAAAGGGTGAGATAGGTGCCACTTGCAAGGACGTGAGGCCAGGTAACTGTGTGGCTCCAGCCCTAGTGACTGTAGTCTGCTTCTAGAAGCACAGAGATGGAGAAGACAAGAAGACTTTTCTTGGGGAGAAGATGAGGCACTTGCCCTCCCCACAGGTAGAATCCTGTTTATATAAGCCTATTCTATTTTCTTGTTGCTCCGTTCTTTGAGATACACAGGCCACTTGCTCAGCCTTGCCTACCAGATGGAGTTCTCCAGACCTCCGAGTGAACTTGGTTTTTCTCTTTGAGCCTCTCTTTCACAGAGGAATGCTCCATCATTAATATTCCACTCCAAAAGCCGCAGAACATTTATTTTAGTATTTTGTGCTAATTCAGTCTCATCAACTTGTCTTCTATCTGCAGACTTCACTTAAATTAACCTCCAAGCTAACTGGTATTATGAATACAGGACTTCTATGCTACATCCCACCAAGTTAAATTCAGACACATTAGTTCAGCATTAGAGCAGCACAGAAAATGAGTCAAATACCTTGGTTTAGATCTTTGCCACCTAAGAACTGTATGATGTGGGGAAAATTAAGCTCACTGAACTTTGGTCTCCTAATCTGTAAAATGGAGACAATGACAATGATGATAATAATAACTATTTACAGGATGTGTAAGATTTACACTATAATATTCAGCATACCTAGCATAGGTTACACTCAGTAAAGGTGCTTTTGTTACTATTATTCAAGGGCATGAGTCAGTGTACACCCCCTCATCCATAAGCAGACTGTAGCCTTTTCCTAGTTCCAAGGGAAGAGGCTTACCCAGGTTCTGCCCCAAAAGAGAAGCTTCCCGGCTGGGCTGGCAGGACCTGTGCCTGCAGAAGCAGAAAACTTATCACTGCCCTGTTCTTCAGGAATACACCTTTGAGCCAGCTACAGACACTTCAGGGAAAAAAGTGAGCTGTTCCAGCTCACTGTGGTTAGAAAATACTGAGTTCCTCACTGTGAATAAACAGAGCTGGGATTACTACATACACATTACTTTGGCCTCCCAGTAGCTGCAGGCAGAGTATTGGTAATGAGGAAATCAGTCCCTTTGGCCTCAATCATCACAGGCCTGGAGTAGCTGGCTTCCTCCTGACCCATGATCAGGAGAATTCTTGGGGAGTCCAGTCAGTTATGAAAATAAACTGCCCATTTTTATATCATAAAACATGACTATAAACATTACAGACATCTGTTATTTAAGTGAAAAGAGTGTTCATTGTGAGAAAAGGTAGGCATTTTCCAGACAAATCAAAAGTCATATCCAAAGAAAGTGCAGTGATCACATGTAGAAATATTGAATCCAAAGTTCTGATTCCAAGCCCAGACTGGGCTGGCTCTGGGAACTTGAGCCAGTCCCTCCCTCCAAGGACTAGTTTCTCAAGTGTGAAGTAAAAGGAATGTCCTTCCCTCCTCTCTAGGCACAAGAACAGCACCCTAACCCAAAGCAGTCTATACTCAGTTCAATGAATGACCTCTGAGGTCTTGAGAATCTGTGAGTTTCATATGGTCTCCTCTATGTTTTTTAATAGGTTTGTAAATTAGAGTTCATGTTTCTGTCTTTTCACAATTGGAGTACTTCGAATAAAGTATCTTGTGAGAACTTGGCCTCTTATTATCCAAACAAAAGCTACTTTCATTTAAAAAAGTACATATTCTTTCTTGGTTTATGTAAAGGAAATATTTCTGCACAAAGATTCCTTTCTCTCTGTTATGCTCATGGAATCTATTTTCTAGAAATACAGTGTTTTGTCATTTTTTATCCTTATACATTCAACAATGTTTGATGACATAGTAAACAATGGTGCTTTCTTAGGCTCCCAGGAAGTAAATAATTGACCTATAAACTTCCTGTGATTCAGTGACAGGAAGCATGCACAAAAATGAAAGAAATAAATGGGATATTGTCCAACCTGCTGCTATCAATAGCTGTTTAACTTCTTACCTCCCAACATAACCTACTTTTACCTTCTTTCCAATAGAAACAAAGCAGCAATTTCATCTCACTCCTGACAAGTCATGAACTCTTCTTTTTTATGAGACTCCTTAAATTGTTACCTTTCAAATATTTTTTCCTAACTGCACCCTGTTCATCATCTTGGTTTGAAATAATCCTTTCAAGACAGAGTTGGAAATAGCTGCTCACTCATAGGTTATCTATACAGTATATCTCAAGTGTTTGGAAGAAATGGCTGAAAGGTATTCCGAATGAGATAAAATGGCTGAGGGTACGGGGCTGGGTGACAATGCTGGTGGAATTTCTAGCCTAGCACAGAGCCAGAGCATTGCTCTCTATCTCCAAGTAAGAAAACAGGCTTAGCAAAGCTAGGACTGAAATCCTGGGCATAGGATTTCCCTATGCTGTGTTTTATAACTCTGGGCCTCAAATGGATGTAATTTCCAAATAATTTCTGTCTTGGCTGAAAATGCCTGAATTTTTCTTAAGACACATTCTTCTGAGAAGAAGTTTGAATTTCATTTTTATTTCTCTATTCATTTCCTTCATGTAATCTCCTGACTTCCCCTTTTATCTTTCTCACAAGTCCGTTTGTTAATACAAACAAAACTATTCTTGCTCCTTTTACACAATCACCATCCCATTCGGCTGTACATAAATCCCCTTTAACATTAAAGCCCAAAGTGCTTAGTTGTCATGCTTGTGAAAACCACTGAGCCAAGGTATGACCAAATTCAATAATGAAATATAGCTCCGTGCTCCTTGCTGAGAAAAATTTGATCCATCATCTATCTCATGGCTCACAGATTGGTACATTCTGGGGCTTACTTACTGATTTGACATATGTCTCTGTGACAGGGTGAAGGGCTTTGGGATCTTCCTGGAGACTGGGAAAGTGAACTTCTAAGTAGCTGTCTGGGTAGGTCATAGAAACATAGCACTGGGGTCTATGTCTGGTTCTTTATCCTGTCCTCTTTGGTTCTGTTCCCCTGCTCTGCTCCTTTGATATCCATGGACTGGGCACCTTTACTCTACTATATCCTTCTGCCATAATGTTCCTTCCTTGGACTTCGATGACCATGGAGTGAAGCCCCTTATGAGCCAAATTAAATCTCTATTCCTTTAAGTTGTGAGTGTTGGGTATTGTGACCAAGAACAGGAAAGCTGACTAATAAAGTCTCTTCCCAGGACCAAGTTCAGGTACTTGAATTGTTAGATGTGTTTTGTTTATTTGAAGTTTAGTTAGTGAAGGGAATATTCTATTTCCTTTCCTTGCTTTTTTGGCATATCTATATATTTTCCTTTCTGGAAATTAACAAAAGTTAGACTTGCTCTTAGCCATAAGGTTACTTATTACTTTGTGAAGGAAATTGACAAATTATCTGAACATTTTGTAAAGTTTGACTCCCAGTTATTTTTCACAGTTTTTCTCCTTTTGTCAATATAAAACATTTTTTTCATTTTATCCAAAGATTTTACTAGAATAACATGGAAATATAACATAGTACACAAAAGGAAATGACACTTTGAAATGAGTAAAGTTGATATTTGCAACATTGGAAATCAATTTTCTTTAACAGTTAGCTCTGCTTTCATTTCACTGAGAATAATGGGAAAATTTAAATGGAATTCTTAAGTAAAATTATGATTTCATCCTCTTCCTCCATTTTTTTCCTCATTTAAGCTATAGTTCTTCATATATATCGATCTTCATTTACCTTTAATCAAGTTAAGCAATGAGAGTATTTTTTCTACAGGTTATCATGCTAAGTTCCAACAGATACATAGGGAAATCTATATTCAAATAAGAATACATATATACATTTATGTATTTGTATGTGCATATGTTCTTGTGAAATTTATTGTCTGTAATTGTGCCCTCCTGCAAATTTGAGGGAAGTTGTTAAAACTGGACTTAGTTCTCTTTTGCCCTTTAGCTTAATCAAAAAGAAGTTCTTTATATTCAGTGACTTTAAAGATTTATAAATTTAAAAGTCACTTTTTTTCTTTTTAAAGATAAGCTATATTAAGGGTAGCAGATGAATAAATGAGGCCCTTCTTCAACCTGCTACAGATTCCATTTATGCTGTCCTCTACTTTTCTCTTTATCCTGGTGTGAATCTATACAACATCACTTCAGAAACACCCTTGCAAGCACTCCAGGTTCCATTGTCTCACAGTTACACTCATTTGGTAAAACCCCAACGAATCCAACACTATTTGGGGGAACCATGTCTGAGTAGATGAGCCCTCTTGAAGAAATGTATACACATATGAAGACTGGATCCCTTATAAATTTTTGATCATCAATCTTAACTAGACCCATACTGCCCATCATTTAGATCTCTAATTACTTTCTCAAACTGTCTTTATTACTTTTCTCTCGTTACTGAGACAAAAATACCCAATGCCCAAAGTTAAAGGGGGAAAGGTTTATTTAGCTCACAGTTTGTAAAGATTTCAACCCATAATCAGCTGGGTCCAAAGCAGGGTAGTTTGGCAAAGGGGCGTTTCAGAGGAGAAACAGTTCATGGCAGTGGCAGCAGAAGACAGCAAAAGCAACAATGGAAGACAGATAAGACTGTCCCTTACATTGTAGGCTAGCTAGTCATGCTAGGGCTGGTATAGCACTCACAGCCTTAATCCTAGCCAGAACTTTGCCAGACCAATCAGTGGACTGACTTACTAATCGCACACCCTTAATCTGATTATCACATACTCAAGATTCAGCCACCTCAGAAAAGCCTGCCCTATCTAAGATTGCATGAGGCTTAAGGGGTACAGCTAGACATAAACTGTAACAAAATTCACCTCTACTTTCCTAAAATCCACAACCTTCAATTTCCCTTCTCATTCCCACCATTGATTTTACCGCCTACTTCGTGGAGAAAACAAAAGTCATTGCCTGAGTACTTGTTCCTTCCATTTGCCAAACCTTAAACCGATTTTGCATTTTCTTTCTCTTTTCATACATAGTCAACTGTTTCTTCTTAACTGAATCCTTTGAAATGACATTCAAATGTATGTATCTTAACTATTTAACAACAATCACATAAATAAAAGCCTCTGATAGCTTCAAAGTTCCCCATATATCTTCTATCACCTTCTTTTCATAGTCAAGTGTCGCAGAAAGATGGATCATCCTGACCAGCTCCCTTTGCTTTCCTTTCTGCTCCACTGCTCTATGCACTTGTTTCTGGCTGCCCTCTCAACCACTGTACTAGAGCAGCTGATGGGATCAAAAGTGGCCACCATGCTTTACAGTTCTCTTTTCACATCCCTTTTAGTATCTTTATGGTACTGTTGTTTGTTCCCTTCTAATGCTGTGTCTTCTATAATTCAATGCTATTTTTGTAAGTTTCCATCTACTTCTCTGGTCAGTCATTTCCAGGCTCATCCTCCTTTGCCCATTAATGCTGGAGTTAATTAAAATTCCCTTCTCTTTTCACTCAATTCCCAGGGGCTTCTACTATACTCTTGGATTAAACTAACATGGAAACAGAGAAGTCATAAATTTATACCTTAACCAAACCCTGAACACATACATGCAACTTACTAAATATCTCCACTGAAGGCCCGGAAGGAACATCAGTTATATCAAAAACAATACTCCAAAATCCTCCTCTAAATGTAAACCATGTCTAGTACTCTCTATTCTGTTATTCAAACCAAAAGCTCAAGAGCTATCTGGGTAATTTTAGCATCACTCATTTGTTATGTAAAGCTTCTTTTACCAGTATTACTGTCTTTAGAATTTACTTTCAAGATAAACACTTGAAAATGTTATGATTGTTATTGTTTGGCAGAATGTTTTTAAAGAGCTACTTTTTCTTTCAACACACTAAAACAAGAATTATAAAGAGGGAAATGATGCAAGGGTAAAGTACTACACAGAGTCAAGTATTTGAAAAGAAAATGCCAGGAAACATTTTGGTTTTTTAGAAAAAAAAAAAAAAACAATAACAGTAGTCACTACTCTTGTTATCCTCCTATGGTCAGAACCACAAAATTAAACAGAACTGAGAAACATACAAACAGTATTAGGATTTTCAAAAAGTCTTAATGGGTTAATAACTTACTTTCTTAGTTTTGGGCATTTTTCATTTTTTGTGTGATATTTTATTTTATTTTACACTGAGGAATAAACCCAGCACTGAGCCTTTTTTAAAATAGCCCTTTCTTTATTTTTGTTGTGTTCATTTCTGTGACAGGGTCTTCCTAATTTGCTCAAATTGCACTCAATCTTGTGATTCTCTTGTCAGTTCCCAAAGTACTGCGCTGAAAGGGATGTACCATCATGCTTCCATAGATATTTACATTTGGTGGCATTGTAAACAAATTTTTAAAATTTATATCCTGGTCATCCAATCTTTTTTTCTTTTTGTTTTTGTTCTTCGATTTCACTGGGAATTAAACTTAGGACCTTGTACTTGCCAGGCAGGTGCTTGTGCCATTGAGCTATATCCCCAGCCCCATTCAGTCTTGTAAATGAGCATCTTTATGCTATATTTCTCAAAAGATACATAACTTGGGCTATAAAAGAGACATGTCTTACACATTTGAAAATATTGTAACAATTTTAATTTTAAGTAGAAAGTACTACAGAATTAGAATATTTTGTCCTATTTTTTTAATCTTAACTGTTTGCTTACTAGTAAAGGAAAATATATTCCTCTGTAAAGCTTTCTGATAATCAGAGGTCTATGCATCAGGATATTTAATTGTTTGGGAAAATAAAAATAGTATTTTTTGCAACTAAATTCTTGCACTCATTTTGAAAACTCCATGTTCATAGCCACTTTCCTAAATAATATGCCTTTCTCTGCCAATATGCAAAGCAACCTCTGTTGATTAATAATGGTCACAGCTAATTACTAACCTGAACAACATATGACATCAGAGAAAATTGACATGAATTACCCCAAAATGAACTGTGAGTGAATCTGTCCATTTAATGAATCTAATTTACATGATTCTTTTCCTTTCTGTTCCATTTGTAAATAATCTTTCATTTAAATAATTTCAAGCTAGAATCATAATTACTCTTGTAGTTATATGGTTTTGATGTGAAAACCATTCCTTCAGCCATAACTTCAAAGCTGTTCAAACCATTGATCACTATACCTGGCTGTTAGTCTAGATAGAATATTGCTCAGGTAGTCAGCTCAGTTACTGGTACAAGTCTCAGATCACAGAAAGAGGATCTTTACATGGGAATTCATGGGACCCAGAATCATGTTTCTAGAGTGGAGAAATATCCTGGGTAAAAATGTTTATTCCTATCTCTTTAAATGTATGAGGAACAGACAAAAATATTTCCTTTTACAAATTATCACAAGTCATCTTTGATACCATCCAAGAATCAGTGGCAGACACACCACCTTCAGAGTCTTCCAAGTTCCAGCAGCAGATTTATTTTGGGGGGTGAGGGCAAATAGGGACTCCTGGAGTTTTCTTTCTGTAGTATTTTCTTTCTGAATGTGACTGATTATGAAGCTGTGTCATTGATTTGATCGACTACCACTTGTGGCAGTTCTCTCCTAGCTGTTGAAAATTACTCCCTACCCCCAACCCTTTACATTTTGGTAGAACATCTTATTCTGAGAATCGACTTACTGTTACCCTCCATTCTCATACTTTGCTTAGAAAAAGAAAAGATTTTTAAAGAATGCCATCCTGCTCTTGCCACCACAAAAAGAAAAATCAAAATAAATATAACCTTTCTTGTCACATGCATACTTATGAGCACATGATCACACACAATTAATCTCCTTAACAATAAAGAGGAAAAGAAACAAGAGGAAAGACACTGGCTGCCTCTTTCAGCATTAAGTGTGCGGAATGCACTGCACAGTCAAAACATCTATTAAGGTCAAAACCATTATCTCCTCCTCTGATGTATAAATTGCCCATATCAGTCATTTTGGTGAATAAAGGACTAAAGACTAGAAAATAAGACAGGAGCAGATTTGAAAAATAGTAAAAGTGCTGGTGCCATGGATAGCAATGATAATGCTTTTATTATTGCAGTTATTTCTATATTAATAGAATTTGAGGACACTTACCTAACATCTGAGGTTTGCTTTGACAATTTTTTCACAGGCAGATAAGATAGAAAGAAGGAATAATCTTTTGAGACTCATGTTTTTGTGTCTCACCTGCACATGTGCCCAGAACATGCATATATCTGATCTTGACCAGACACATCATATCCAACATGAATGATTGCACAGATCACTCAGTGGGAACTTTTGTGGCTTATTTTCAATTTTCTGCCTTTTGAAATAAGGTGATATATTATGGTATCCACATGGCTATGTGCTTATAAGCATTGCCTGATTTTAACAAATTGCTCAAGTTAATCTTGAAACATCAGGCTCTTGGTAGCTTTTTGGCCCTGAGTACTATTTTTATTTGTGAATGCTGCTTTAATTGCTACATAGATGGTGGCACTGGGTGGGACACTTTAAATCTAAAGTAGTTCAGTAAAAAATAGAATATATTAGCAGTGAGCTTTACTGAGCCAGGATCTTTTCTGATAATAAGGAAACAAATTCTGGCATTTATTCCATTGAGGATTTGCTTCCTACAAGCTCCAACAAGGAGCTTCTAAAATGGTCAGCAAAGTACTCAAGTATGTTAATTATGAACTTTAGAACAGTGGCTTTTTTGTTTACCTTTCCCTGCTTCTTGCTAGGTGATAGGAGAGCTGAGTTCTGCCCACATGGTGCTCACATTAATATGTCACCATATCCAGAGGTGAATCCCCTGAAACTAGTTTTTTAGGGCCCTTCACTTGCATGGGCCTCTTTTAAGTGGGCGTTGCTTATTTTATAATCAAAAGTTTGTATTATCTTTAAGAAGAGTCCCTACATGGATAATCTTCAGACTCCACAATATCTAGATCCATTCCTGTCCACGTGAGTAAATATTACAAGAAAAATATGATAAACATATAATCTTATAAACTTAAGTATTACAGTATATCACATAATTATGAAAGATATCAATACCTAGCAGTCATATAGCATGATTTTCTGCATTTGCTTATTGCTAAGTAAATAAAGATTCAAAATTCCTTAAGAAGTTTAATTCTCAATTTGGTGTCTGAAGCTAATGCTGTTCCTCTCCACATCTCTCCCCAACCACTTTGCACAGTGTCCGCTACTCCTACCATCATGGCAAGCAATTTATTGCCTTCTGGAGGGTGTATTTTAATGTACAGGTGGACAATAATGATTATTGCAGAGAATAATACCTTCAATACCTTTCATTCTTCGATCTAAACATGCATTATACAACCATGACCTGAAATGAATACTCTGCCCTCCTTTGTAACTCAATCCAGTGATGATCTGATTATTATTTTTAACATCCTACTCTGGGTTCCCCCAGGTTACAGTCTTTGGAAGCTCTCAGACTAATCCCACCTCAGGTGCACATTTGCAAGACCTAAAGTTCATGGGAGCTAAGCACCCTTAAACCCATGACTCCAGAAAGCCTGTGCAACAGAAGTGCTAAAGAACAGGGAGAAAGATCCTAATTAAAGAAAATCATCTCCTAATCATACCAAATTAATGCTGCCCTGAGATACACTCAGAGAAAAGGATTGAAAAATTATATTATATCCAATGTAAGTGCCAAAAGGCATTTGGTCAGACTTTTCAGCCTCAAGGATAATGAGAGAGATAGTCATAGGAATTTTGTTAAGGATTTCTTAAAGAATTTTCTTAGAATTAAATGCCCTTTTCAGCTTTAATTATGATTTTGCTACCAGCAAAAGTGATTAAATTCAGATGCTCCTAACTACACAAAATACATGGAAATTAATAAAGCCATTTGTGCTGATGACTAACAAACTTCAACAAATTCCCAATTTCTCTTCTTCACATTCCTCATAGTAACCCATTTACATTGATACCTTAGATTAAAAAAAAAATGAAGGGAGCCTGACCATGAAGGTTTCTGGGCGTTTGGAGAATCTTGGCTGAAAGCCAATAAGCCTGAGTAAGGGGCCTTGTCTGAACCTATTCTGAAATAGAGGCTGATGAATATGATAAAGCAAATAATGAGTGTGGATTGCATCTGAGAAAGGGAAGGGAGTTAGCATCCTCTCCAGCAGAAATCGTGAAGAAGATGCTGAGAGCCATGGAAAGCTGCCAAAGATCTGATGTGAAACCTCTCTAAAGAAAGTCTCCTGAAAGCCTCCTCTAGCTATAGAGAGGTTGAAATGCAGAACCATCTGGTTTTCCATTGAGAAATTCCAATCATTCATTAGTACCTGTTTCCTCCCCATTATAGCCTCCAGGCCTACCACTGCACCTGGCACGCAGAAGGCGCTGTAGTAAATGTCTAGTTAATGTTCAGTCAGCAGGCAGTCAAAACAGTCCTTAGTTAAATGGTAGTAAACACATAATATATTCAAATGAAACACTCGCTGTATTTCAGACTGGTGATGGACATTATCCTTGACCTCTAGCCATTGTTTTATTTATTCATTCATTCATTCATTCATTCATTTATTGGACTTTCACTTAATTTCCGTGACTTGGCATGATTGTGCATAGAATCTGGAACCTAAGACTGTATTAGGCCAGTCGAGCATGAAATTATAGTTTGTTGGCTGACAGCAATGCAAAAGAGTGCCCAGGAGACTAAACATGATATAACAGTACTGAGGGCTTCTAACATGAATTTAATCAACCATAACTCCAAGTCACTTATTATTTTCCTTACAACGCACAACGCAAAAAGTTTGCACATTGTATCCTCAGCACCTTTGAGATTTCTCCCACGCATTAGTCTTTAATTCAGTTGCTTTCTTTCCATGTCAGCTAATTTCTTTAAGCTAAATTGTACGCAGCACATACCCTAATTCAGGCACCTCTATCGTCCTTTTACAAAAACCATTGTCATTCCTAGAAAACAGTGAACTGATCAACAATTGTTACATGAACTTAATGATCAGGGCTAAATATAGCCAAGTTCAGCTTTGGAATAGGAAAAGAAGTCGTCAGTGTATCGCTGATGATTGAGAATTCCAGAGTACACCTCAGCGCTCTGTTCTTTTAGTAAGACTGTTGTTCACGAAGCACTACAATGGTTTTAAATGATAGGACACATAATGTGATGGAACGCCTTAAGAACATCCGAGAAAAAGATATGGAAAGTAATGTATTGATGTTAAAAAACAAAGCGTATATCAGTGTGTGAAAGGAGATAGAACACGAAGAGAGGTGGAAGGGGGAATGGCTGCTATCCACTAAATGAGAAATGAGCAGCCTATGACTCAAACAGAGAAAATCTTTAGTCAAGCCCTGAGCTATGTCGGTAAGCAAGACAGCTGGAAGCTACATTTCTTCCCTGCAATCACTCATCTCAGATGAAGCTGTGCAAATTGCTATTAATTACAAAAGAAAAAGGTGACAGACAATACGTACTAGCAGGGAAGGAGGCTTCGGGGCCCCTGTCCAAGGAGCCACATGATGAACCACCACACCAGGAGGGCCCTCTAATGAAGAGACTGTGAGGCAGGGCAGGGCAGAATTCCAGGGAAGTCACAAATAATTACTGATGATGATGGGGAGTGAAACCCCTGGTAGCGGTTAGTGGCAAAGGGACACCAAGATTCCCGCCCTCTGAATGCCAGTTGACACAGTGCCTGATGTAGGAGGCATCAATAAGATTTAAATTACAGATTCTCAGGGTCCCCAGCTTTCTCAACTTCTCCTTAGCTATAATTCACTAATAAACCACAAATCTTAGTTGAGAATAGAAGTGCAGAAATTCTCAGTTCACATAATATTCTTTTGGTTTAAGGTTGTGTGGTGTCGTGGAACATAGATTCAATATGCATGGGCTGAGATGCTGGGTCTTTCACTTAATAAGTAAGTGACAGGCAAATCACATTTTCAAATCTGTTTGCTAATATTTAAAATATGACAGAGCCATTGTCATAACGGTAAAGTACCAAGCCCCGCAGCCACACTCATATGTCTTTTAATAACTTGGAAATCTAGATATATGATCCTCAGTGTGCTTTGTTTTTAATGTAAAGATGACTGGTTTGCCTGGGCCCATTCTGATTCTTTTCCTGTGGCTACTGTGAGTGAAAAAGCATAAAAGGGTACTGGGTGCAATAAGGTACATCATTATTTTAAAAGAATTATTTAAAAATATGCTTATGTATGTCCCAAGATGTATACATAAAATTTTGGTTGGGAAGGAGTTAATCAGAATGAAACATTAAAATGAGCTTACTAGCAGTCTACCCCCTCTTCTCCCTCTCTCTCTCTCTTTCTCTCTCTCTCTCTGTGGATTTCACAAACATGTTTGTTAAATATAACACTACCCTGCCTGCCTGCCTGCCTGTCAGGATTCTCAGTCTAACAGAAAAACATAAAGACCAAATCAAGCCAAAAAATGTTTACAATGCCCTCTCTTTTTCTATGTTCTCTGTGAAAACTAAAATATTACAGGAAGAATTCAGTTTGGCTTACAGTGAATCTGTAACATATTTAGGCACAACTGGGCTGACAACCACAACACTTTGATATTGTAATCAAAATGAGAGTGCTTTTCTTTCATGAAACTCTCCAAGACCACTGTGATAACAGAGCCTGCTTTTCAGCCTGAATACAACAAGGATACATTCTACATTTCTCCAAATGAACATGAGCTCGCATATCAGCAGGACTTCTTATTTAAAGAAACATCCATATTAATATCATTTACAGCTTTAACTTAATTGGTATATAGGGATCCTTCCTTTTTTCTTTTACTGTTTTCCTTGAGGACAGACTCATGAAAAGCATGCAGCTGGCCATCAGGGGGCCACAGGTGGTTCCACTCTGGCCCTAACAAGAAGTGCTCATCAGTTACGACTTTCAAGAACCCAGATGCACCTGTACCTACAGAGAAACTGCAGGTCTAGAAAGAAGAGTTCGTAAGCACAAGGTCAAGGTCACCATTGTCAAGGAGATTCCCCTTCCTATTTTTAGTTCCCAAAAGAGCTTCATCAACATTGCCCAAGGTGGCCCTAAAGATTTCCAAACATGGAGGAAATTCAAGACCCCTAGTGTTCTTATTTAGAGTTCAATTTGCAGGTCCTACCTATCATTAAAGATTGAGATTCAGGGGCCAGGGATATAGCTCAGTGGCACTATGCCTGCCTGGCAAATGTGAGGTCCTGAATTCGATTCCTAGCACAAAAAAATAAAGATTGAGATTCACACAGTCTGGCAGTAAGACTAGGACTGCATGTTTGAACAGTGTCCCAGAAAATTCTGCTGTAACAAGTAGACAGGAAAAGTCTGGAAAAGTCCAGAGCCCCATAAAAAAGCTGCCCTGCCACATTCATTGTGTAGAGCCTCACTGATTTAGGACATTTGTGAATGATCTGATCCAAAACATGAACAGGCAAGAGAAGTACTTTTTGTAACAATCATTTCAGTAGGTGTGAGATGGTATCTCACTGTAATTAGACTTGCTTTTCCCTAAGTATTAGTGATGTTGTGTATTTTCCACATGCTTTTTAGACATTTGTACATCTTTGAATAAATGTTTAGTCTTTTGCCCATTTTTAATTGGTTATTTTTTGTTATCAAAGAATTCTTTATATATGCTAAATATTAGTCTCTTATCAATAACTTGTAAATTTTTCTCATTCCAGAGGTTGCCTTTTCACTCTTATTTCTTTTAATAAGAAAAAAATTTTTAAGTTTAATATACTATAATTTTTCAATTTTCTTTTATTGCTTTTGATGTCATATTCAAGAACTAATTTCCAAGTCCAATGTTGTGAATGTTTCCCCTTGTTTTTTTCTAGATGTCTTATAGTTGTTGAACTTTGATCCTTTTTGAGAATTTATTTTGATGTAGGGTAAGCATTTGACTTCATTCCTTCAAATGTGGAGATTCAATTTTCCAACATCATTTGTTGAAGAGACTGTCCTTTCCCCATTATGTGGCCCCAGAACCCATGTGGAATATCACCTGACTATTTGCATAAAACCATATTTCCAGGCTTTTTAGTCTGTTCCATTGGTTTTGATGATTATTATTATGTCAGTACCACACTGTTTTGACTACTATAGCATTATAATATGTTTTGAAATCAGAACATGGAAAGATATCAATTTTGTTTTTTCCTCAAGAAAATTTTCATTATTCAGAGTTCTTTTAGATTCCATATAAATTTTAGGAATGTTTTTCTATTGTGGTGAAAAATGCCATTGGAATTTTGAGGTGGATAGCATTGAATCTACAAACTACTGTAATTTGTGTCATCAGTTTTCTATAATTTTTAGTCTACAAGTCTTTCACTTCCTTTTTTAAATCTGTCCCTAAGTACATTATTCTTTTTGGCAACATTGTAAGTGGGGTTCATTTCTTGATTTCCTTTTTTACTTAGTCACTGCTCTTGTACTACAGCTTTTACATATTTATTTTCTATGCTGCAACCTTAATGACATTATTATTTCTCACAGTCTTTTGGGAGTTTTCTCTATATAACATCATATCATCTGTGAACAGAGTTAGTTTAACTTCTTTTTCAGTTACTTTATATTTCTTTTTCTTAACTAATTGATCAATCTAGGACTTCCATTAGCATGTTGAATAGAATTAATAAGAATGAGCAACATTATCTTATTCTTAAAATTTGTTTCTACCTTAAGCATGAATTTATTTGGAAAGTTTTCTAACATGTATTAAAGTCTTCTGATTATCCACAATTTGACAAATCTTTATGATTTGGGATAATCATTATAAATTAGTACCTATGGTTATAGTGTTGCAGTGCCTCTTAAGAAATTTGTGCTTTTTGGGCCAGGGATTTAGCTCAGAAGCATAAGTGCCTACCTTGCAAGCATGAGGTCATGAGTTCGATCCCTAGTACCAGAAGAAAAAAAAAAGAAAAGAAAAGAAAGAAAAAGAAACTTGTGCTTCTACAAAAAAATAACTTGGGTCACTTCATAACCAGAGATAATATTAGATTTTTATCTAATTACATTAAATGCATGATTCCATTTAATCCACACAATAACATTATGTGGTAGATATTACTATTCTGCCCATTTTACAAAAAAGAACACTGAGGCTCAAAGTTATGAACCAGACAAGGGAGTAAACTGGGTAATCAACCAAAATCTGTCAGATTCCACAGTGAATATTCTAACGCACTATAAGATAGGCCCACTCCTGTAGGGAGTAATTAAGTGCTAATTCGCTTCTCTCTTGTAGCATATGTTACTTTTCAATGGGTCAGCTTCCAACACCCTTTTGCTAACACCATATATGCTGTTTCTTAGAATCTGATACCAGGATTGTTAAATCAGAAACCTTATCTTTAAACCCTTATCTTTAAATGTTTAAATCCACTGGCCATAGTATGAAGCTCCACAGGTAGATCTACACCTCTCCTGAGTGAAACTTTACGGACTTTGTGACAATTTTTTTCTGCTATATTTATGATACTTTTCCAAGATATATATAGAATCAAAATTAAATTTCCAGATGATTATATAGCAAGATATTCAATTGATAGGCATATGCAAATATCTTTTCTAGCGATTTCTCATGTCTGGAACAGTGTTCTTCATACTAACAGATACTTTTTTATAATGTAAAATTAATAAAAGCAAAACTACTCTGATTTAAGATAGAATGGAAATTCTAGAGCCAAGAGTTCAACCTTTCCCTCCACCTTCTCCTCTTCCCAGGACATCAACTGAGTTCTCCCTTACCCATTAAGGAATCTCAGAAAGAACACAGCTGGAAACTGAAGGTTGTAGGTTCTCTTTCCAGTGATAAGAAAAAACCAGATGTTTACAAAATGCAAAAGATTTTGCCAAGAGAGTAAACCAAAATAAATAAAACCTCCTTGTCTTGGCTCCGTTGCTAGGAATTAATATGACCTGACAAATGAAAGCATTAACTTCAGAGTTAGGAATTCTGCACTCTGTTGTATGTTCTACTTCTGGCATCCTTTATCATTGAGGCAAGCCATGGGACTCACCAGTAGAATGCCTCTCCTACAGCCCAGCCTTTCAGCCTCTCACTCAGATCAGGAAGCCTACTTACATATGAGATCCAAGTCATCAAATTAAATATATATCATGGGTGATGGCTATTAGAGCTGCCTTGGTTTTGTAGAGAGTCTAGAATAGAGGTTTCAGACAAAGTGAGAACCTAATATTTACCATGAATACTACTACTATTACTAATTTTCTGCTCCTAGTTTTGAAGCAATCAAGATAATTAAGCAAAAAAATAAAATAATAATAATAAAGATAATTAAGCAGCCATAGAACATTCTCTGGTTGTTAAATAACATTTGGGAAAACATCTAATTTTTATAGACACTTGTGAAAAAACATTTAAGGTGACTCAATGTATCTTCAATGTGTGTAGAAATCACAGCCAAGAAAACACATGTATTCAGGATTATGTGCACATGGCAAAGATTTGAGACAATCAGAACACAAAGTGAAAGTGCAGTTCCTAACAGGTGAAAATGACCTTGTACTCTACCTTAAAGAAATGCCTATATGCCCATCATATTCCCAGAAGAAACTATAGTAAGCATAATGGCAATCATAACTAGCAGTTGCCCTATGATCCTGAGAAAATTACTTAAGGTCTCTGAGACGTCATTACCTGATCTATTTATTGGGGATAATAAATACATGTTCAGAGGAGTAACATGGGTGATTAAATTAAATGATTCGTCTGTGTGTGTGATCAAACACATAGATGGCAGTCAAAAAGCAGCCATTACTAGTAGTACTATGTAAGCCAATATAGTCACAAATCCTTTCCTATCTTCCAAAAATCAGTCTCTTCTACTTCAAGTTCATGCCGAAGGAGGTAAAACCTTTTCTGCTTAGTAAATGAACAAATATTCTCATTATCAGAAACCCAGACAAATGGGTCTTTACCCTTGTACACATATAAATCATTTGGTTTGGGCTTGGTGTTGGTTTAATCCTGGATTAACTGGTCTGTGTGAAGCCTCGGTATAAGATATTTATGACAAGCTCCCCAGCTATTTCAATATGTGCCCAAACTGAGAACTACTGACTTAAATGATTGGACAGGTTTCCATTCACTTTCCTGATTCACAATCCTTTCCACATTCCAATTCATTCTCTAGGGTACTGGTTCAAATAATCTCCTCAGTGATCAAATCTGACCTTGTCATTTACCTATTTAAAATTCTCAACTTTCTTTTCTCACAGAAAAGATGGTGAATGCATATTTCCTATATACCAACTCCAGTGAGTTGACTGTGGCTTGTTAAAAACTTGTGTGGAGGATTCCACGGTTGGCCTGGGCTCAGCAGGAAAGCACATCCTTCAAACCAGGTGGGGGACATCTGCTGTGAGGATGCAACAGAGGGACCTCGGGGATTTGCCATTCTCAGCACACAGAATAAACACAGAGCTCTAACATGACTCAGAAGATCTCACACAGTGTATTACTCTACCCACACTTCCTACCTATGAGCCAAAAGATATAAACATCCTCAACTTCTACTTTCTTATTTGTCCTAGGAAGCATTCACAAAACCTTAACTCCTTGACTTTGCTCATGCTATTCCCTTTGCCTGGAAGAGTCTTGCCCTTCTTCCTTCCCAATAATCCCCTAATCCTACTTCAAAATTCAACTCGGATGTCATTTTTTCTCTGAAGATTTATGACTGCCCTGAGTATAATTAGTTTCTCTCCATTTCCAAGATGCATAGTATTTTTTTCCTTATCTTCATAACTGATTTTTTAGTGCCATATGGTAACTTACAGTTATATGTTTGATTCTCCTAATATACATTAATGTTCTGTAAAGGTTGATTAAATGAATGAATGAACAAATGAACAGAATCCTTGGCTGCAGATACTATCCCTTCTTCATCCTTGTTTCCCAGTGCCCAGTGAGTAACAGACACATAGTAGGAGCTCAGGAGGAATCTGCCGAGTGACTAAATCAATGTCTACAGGCTCCACTGCCACCCAGATGGCACAATAATCTGGGCTTATTCTGAGTCACAAGTCACAATTTGCCAGAAAACTTCCATCTGGAAAGACCTCTCCCCATCGAAGCTTTTTCTTTCAGTCTTTAGGCCTGTTTTGTTTCTTATTCAAGAGGAAATAATTGAATGCTAGCACTGACTCAAAAATAACTCGGGAAGCTATAAAAATTATAAAAGGTCTATTAGTAACATGGCATAGGATGCTGTAAGGCAGCCCTGCAGTGCGCCAGACATCTAGCTCCCAGGGTTTCTTTGTGCAACGATGTCGCATGTGGTCTTGTCTGTGTCAAGGCAATCCACCAGCCCTTAATAACACTCTCGTGTACAATTCAGCCTCCTACCTGCTTGGTGTAGGAAAAACAATCATCTGCTGTGCGGTGTACAGGAAAAGTGCTCAGCATTGTCCCTCATTAGCTAATGTTGTGCAGAAGAAACTTCTATCCATCCTTTCTCACTGCGTCCCACCTGAAACACAAGTGCTGTGCTCCATTAACTGCAGCAGGATTCAAACTCCAAAGAGCTCCTTTATCCACACGACAATGCTGAGATTCCTGAAGAGTTAAGCTTTCTCCATTGCTCGTAATTTAGTCATTTAAATCAGCATCACTACACAGCAGAAATTATTTTGGCTTTATGCATAAGTGGAATATCTAATATAGAATTACATTATAATGAAATATGCATTAATGCAAGCTTCATAAGGTGCTTTGCATGTTTTGCAGGCATCCAAAAGTTTAAAATGCATGTGATCTTATTTTAGTTGCTGCTCAAATGATACATCAGGTCAGTACACTTAATTAAAGTCACATTCGAAGCATTCAAAGGGACAGTTGATTCACTATTGACATTTGATATGTAACACAGTTAAGCAATGTAGAGACAGGACAATGGGATATGTCTCTCTTGTGAAGAAGAGAACTGGGATACTTTATGATTTTCAGAAAACAGTGTGCGTGACACTAAGGAAAATACAGCTAACCATGCTCTAAAATATTCACCACTAATAATAATTTTTTTGTTAAAGATACATTCTCAAAATAATATTCAAACCTGTCTACTTTTAAATGAAGACTGATGAGCTATATTCTGAGGCACCACATGTCCCACAATTAAATCTGACTGCTGGGCACTCTCTCCGCAAGGTTCCTTAACTGCCCTTTTCAGTTTCTGATGAGCTTGCTGTCCCAGAGCTGAATATGAGACAGGAAGCTAATAAAGCCCTCTGCCTCCCTCATAGCACTAAATTCAAAATAAAACAACTGAGCTTGTACCATTCACAAACATCTTGACTTGTGATTTGTGAAACTTTTCCCTTTTGTTCTCCTGTCCTAAAGTCTTTGTTAACATGAACCACAGCTCTATCCCTGCTTCTGAAGACCACTGTGTACTGCTCACCTCACCCCGTCTCCTCCTCCCTAGAATCACAGCCTGGCCACGAAGGATGGCGAGGTCACTGCCAGGCCAAATTATACTTTCTACAAATTGTGCCACAAGTATATTTTTGGTGTTTTGAAGGCTCTCCAGATTTACTAATTACCCTTCTTCCTGTATCATGAAAGAAAAAACACAGATTAGAATCAAACACAGAGTCACCTGGGGCCAGTGTGGCCACCAAGGGGGCAATCTCACCCATCCTGCCTTGTGAGGATGACACTCTGTGTGAGTGCAGCTCCACCAATATAATCACCGCTTCTGCCACTGCCAGCCCCTGATACACACACACACACACACACACACACACACACACATACACACGAACTTAGTGGGGAAAAAAATGGGGGGGTAGGTCTTTTCTGAGGCAGGATTTCATTATATGGTTGAAACTGACCTTCAACTGACTATGTAGCCAAGGCTGGCTTTGAACTCACAGTGATCCTCCTACTTCAGCCTCCTGAGTGCTGGAATTATAAGCATGCACAACCATGCCCCGCTTAGGGAAATTTAAATTATATTATTAATCAAGAGTTCAATTAATTAATTGATATAAGAGTTCAAGTCAGTAGAGATTGGATGGTACCAATGAAGAGGACAGTTTCCTGGACAGGTTCTATGATTCGTTTCATTGGTTCTTTTATTCCTTGTTATGTTGAGTACCCTGTTGTGTCCCTGCTCTCAGATTCTCATTCTTTTTCTTAACTCAGCCATTAACTCCTCTCCTGCCACCTCCACTCCAGACAAACACACATTCACCTCCAAGGCACAATAAGTTACCAGGTCCATAAGGTTATTACCCTTAATAGGAAACATCCCTTGTGCCCGACACAGGCTTTATTATGAGCATTATGGAGCAGTGTGGTGTTTAGGTTACAGCTCTGCAGGGGCCTGGGAAACAGCTCTCTGTTCTTAAGTGGTTGGATTCTTGAAAGTGGGTCATTTGACTTCATGATCCAGTTAAAAGCAAATGCTACTTACAAAGGTCATCTTGAGTGGAAAGTTCAGGCCGCAGGGCAAGCAGTAAGTTCTATTTCCAGGTCTCCTTGGCAAGATTCTTAAATGAGTGGGACGTGGTCAAGCAAATTGACAGCAGAATATTAAGCAGCACAAAAGCTATTCAGACTTGCCGGCGAGCACCAGCAGTGTTACTAGAAAGGAAAAACCCAGGTATTATTGTAATGGTCCCTGGGGTCCTTAACAAATCAGGTATTGAAAGATGGATCAAGCTAATCAGGGTGAACAACTCTCATATCTCCCAGCAGCTAAAGAAACAGGAGAGACCTATGTACATGTGGAGCCTGGGAAAGTTCAAACAAGTCACCACCAGAGTTCAGGACTGATAGACATGACTTCCAGGTGGTGACTTTGGGGTTCTGACTAAAGTGGATCACAGTTTTGAATACCATGGAGGGTCAGAATCAAAGAGATGGGCAAGAGGAACGTGTCCACTATGATGCGGGGCACCCAGACTCTGGTGTCGCATCAGCACCTCATCATGAGAGCACAGAAAGTTCACACAGCTCTTCCTGGTTCTCTGTGCCGTGTCTTCAGGTTGTTCACAACAGTCCAGTGAAACAATCTTTAATACTGAAGATCATAAAACCAGAAGGATTCTAAACTACTTTGTATTTTTTAATTAATAGACTACTTTTTAGAACAATTTTAGATTATAGCAAAATTGAGCAGGAAGTACAGAACTGTTATATCATCTCCCCTGGATAATGTCCCTTATTATTAACATCTTGCATTAATGTGGGCTCATGGGTTAACTAAGGACCCAGTGCTGCTATACTGTTGTTAACAAAAGGCTACAGTTTACTTTGCAGTCACTGGTTATATTGTACATTCTATGGGTTTTGACATATATATATAATGGCATGTACTTGCTATTACAGGTATCATGTCATCACTTATTTTTAAAAGAAAGCTCACTTTTTGATTTCCTGCAATATATCTAGTCTTGACTAAAACACATGTAAGTCAAAACACGGTACTGCTTGTGCAAACAGCAGAAATGTCTCTGGAGAAAAATTTGTCCTATTGATAAACATTTCAAGTAGGGGGCAAGGAGTGTTTCAGAGCCATTCTTAGTAAGAAAGTTGTAATGAAATTTACAATGCTAGTAGAACATGAAATTTGGGGATTGGACTAGTTAGTGATCAAAGAGTTTAGAATGCATGTGGAAGAATTGGTGCTACTTTTCATAAAATGTACTTGCATGCACTTGATTTTCCCCTTAGCCTGAAAAACATGTTGCTGAAGCCACATCTCCTAAGCAGTGTCAGAATATGCTCACCAGGAAGTCAGTATATGCTGTTAATCCTGAGTTACATACAGAGTATTTACCCCAAGCACACTGACCAAGAAAGATGCTGGGGGATAATTCTCTATCTCCAGTCGTGGGCATAGGTTGAAGGTGTTTTTGGAAGAGCCATACATTAAAGGGGAGATAAAGGAGGATGGGACCAGGGAAAATACTTCTAAATTCAAACTATATGGACTAGAACAAGCCTCAGGGCATTTCCAAGAAATGGAATCAATCTACTAGTAGCAATAAGAGGATATGAAAAAGTAAAACTGACAAAAGCTGTTGGCTTTTCTTCTGGAACTCAAAATCCACAGTACTCTGTAAGGCACTTTTTATACTGTCTGGTCCAGTGTCTATATTGATTTCACTCTGTCCCACCCTCACGCACGTTTGAGGACAGTTTCTTCCATTCAACTCTCCCCCCTCAACCCCTCCTCCACAAGTCTTTCTTTATTTTTTTTTCCTATAATTGTGGGAGGTAATGACTTTTTAGAGAGGAAATTTAGCCTTCAGTTGGATTTATCATTTGCCATTTTTGGAGAATTCAGACTTCCTTCCTTTTTGTGTCCTGTCTGAAAAAGACTCTACAAGTGAATTCTAGTCAAATGTCTACCGCAGTGTGCCCAGCTCCCAATGTACTCTCAGAATACTTGCATGAACCATTTGTGAACTTTTCCAACTGGAATTATCCTAACAAGACAATACTTATTTTTTATATTCTTCTAAAAGGTTCAAGGAGATAATTACCACTGAGGAAAAAATTATTGAACTTATGAGTGGCCATTATTCCTTTTTGTAAAAATCATGATCAGAAGACAAGAGAAAATAGGTCCCTGGCAGAAAGGTTCATGCAACCATTGATTTGAAGTGCACAAAGACAAAATATTACTGATTAAACAAATATTTATTTAGCAACTACTAAGTGCCAGGCATTGTACTAGGTGCTGGGGATGAAAGATGTGGCTCCTGTTGGAATACAGCTTACAATGCAGCAGTATATTAGGGAAAATCAAATTAAGCAAGTGAAATAATTATGCAGTGTTGTCATGATGAAGAATGGAGAACAATAGAGGTGAGAAACTACATTAAAGAAGGTACTAGAGGAAGGGCTTCCTGAAACTGAAAATGAGAATCAGCTAGTCTTCCGAGGAAGTTCAAGAATAGCATTCCCAGGCAGAAGAAGCAGCATTTGCAAAGGGCTTGGGGTGGGGGGAGCAGCATACACTTAAGAACTAGAAAAGCCAGTGTGGTTAAGATGAGAGTGAGAATGAGAACCAGAGAGGGAGAGAGAAGTCACAAGGCAGCAGACAGATTGCACAGACCTGGAGGCCCAGCTAAGGAGTTGTTATGGTTTGTGTCTGGTGTCCACCGAAGCCTCTTGCAGTCATGGAGAGTGGCTTTTTGGAGGCAGCTAAGTCTAGAGTTTGTTACTGGCTCGTGGTCTAGTGCTAGGACTAGGGGTGTGAATGCTACACCTGCCCTAGGGTGGGTAACCTGGATACAATATGATAAATGGAAAGAGGCTTGCTTCCCCTCCTCTCTTGTTGCTTTTGATGACCATGAACTGTTGCCCCTCCACCATGCCATCATGCCTTAGAGCTGGCTGATTATAGACTGAAACCTCCACAAACTGTAAGTTAGATAAACCTTCCCTCCTTTAACTTTGGGTCTTGGGTATTTTGTCTCAGCAATGAGAGAAAAGTGACTAAGACAGGGGTGAAGCCTTCATTCTAAGTCCAAAGGGTTTCAAGCAGAGGCACCATCTGATCTGATTTACTTTTTTTACAGATCACTCTGGTTGCTGTGTGGAAACTGTAGGAAAGTGAGTGTGGTATCTGGGTACCAGTTAGGAGGCTACTGAATTAAAGCAGGCAAGAGATAACAGCAACCTGGAAGGGGGCATTGTGATGTCCTAAGATCTAGCTTAGAGGAAGAAACACAAGACTTTCAGTGCATCTAGTGTGGAGAGGGGAGTAAGAGAAAAGAAGAAGGTAAGGCTGATCCCCAGGGTTCTGATTTAGCCAGCCATGTGGACAGTGATGCCATCTACAGAGAAGAAGGTTAGGTGGGAGCAGGAAGGACTGAAAAACTCAGTTTTAGATGTTTAAAATTGAGATTAGCCAATGGAGATGGTAAGTAGCCCCTTGGGTATATGAGGCTAGAGCTCAGAATATATGAATATATATTATTTCTTCATCTGCAGATGCTTTTTCAGACCATAGATGAGATCAGCTCTTAGAAAATGTTTAGAGGAAAAGAGGAGGTCTTCAGGAAGACTTTCAAAGAATAGAAGCATTTACACCTAGGTATTAGGGATGGCAGTTTAGAAAGACAACTGAAAAGCAAGGGCTCCTAAGTGAGTGCCACGTTAGGGAGGTATGGGATTGGGCGCACTCAAGTCCCTGGGAAGAGTGCCCCTGGTGCCAACAGGTCTGAGGGAGGCAGAGCATAGTCCTGCAGAGCTGGCCGTACAGAGGTCACTGCTTTTACCTTGACAATAGCAAATTCAGTAGAATGGTAGAAGCAAAAGCAAGTGGGGTATGCATTAAGGAGTGAATAAAAATGAGATAGAGGAGACAATGCACATAAATTAACTCTTGAGTATGTGAGTTCTAGAGGAAAGCAAAGAAACGGGGTATACTGTGGTGAAGAGCTGAATGTAGGAGGCCATAGATCACGTTTGTGTGTAGCTGAAGGAAATGATTCAGTGGGGAGGAGTAGAGCAGTGATGAAAGAACAAATAAAAAAGGAATTCCATGGAAAGGTGTGAGGAGATGGAACTCAGATTCCAACAGGAGGGACTGATCAGAGGGGGCAAACATCTGGGGGATAGAAAGGATGGGGAGGAACAGGAGGAGCACCTCAAGCAGACAAGGAGGTTGTTGGAAAGAAATGAGGTGATTGCCATCTAGTATATGTAGTGGCCCTTCTTTCTTCTCAGTCGAGTATGTGGCAAGGTTATCAGCTGCAGGAAGCTAGAGGAGGAACAGCCAGAAAAAGCCATTTCAAGGAATGGAAAAGAAGCCTTAAATAAATAAATAAGGTCATCTGGCAGGGTGAGGTTTGTTATTACAACTCAGTTGAGTAATTCCTTCCAATGCAGTCCAGAGAAAGGATCTCTGTCTCTCTCTCTCTCTCTCTCTCTCTCTCTCTCTCTCTCTCTCTCTCTGTGTGTGTGTGTGTGTGTGTGTGTGTGTGTCTTTGTTTAAATTTTTGTTTTGAGGTAGGGTCTCAATATGTAGCCCAGGCTGGCCTTGCACTCAGAGTGATCCTCCTGCCTCATCTTCCCCAAGTACTAGGATTAGAGGCAAGCTCCCCCACACCCAGCCAAGAGAATTATTTCCTCTAGAATGATTTTCTAGGGGAAAAATGACTTTTTCCTCTAGAAAAAGTCATCAGACTTGCCAGCAAATGTGTTCCTCTTCAGGTGCTAATATCCAGCAACTCCAGATATGTCTACTATGATTCAAAGCTCTGTGAAATGAAAGCCAAAGGCTATACATGTACCTGAGACCAAGAGATACCCAGGAAGTGTCAGTAGAGGGTGAAATAAATGTATCAAGAATCTTTTTGTTTTTTCCCATCTCCTGTAAAGTATTTATTTCTCCAACAACTAAGTCCAAATACAGTCAAAAACTCTTTTCACTGTTTATCAAAGATTTAAATACTTTTTTATGCATCATTGATAACAACTTTTGTTGAACTTTCCATGTCTATTTACATACAATTGATTACATAAAGTATTCACAGGGAAGCAGGATGCATGAATAGAAAACCAATACCACATGCTATTAGACCTTCAATTATCAGAAAAAAGATACAGATTTCCTAATTCATTAAACCTGGATGCATTGTGGTGCCCAGGTACTTTCTGAGGGGATTCTAGAACATGTACAAGTCTGAGAATTCCTTTTTGCCCTGAGTTGAACCTATAAGCAAAGGATATGTTTGCAGGATTCGCTTTAAACAAGTTACTCTCAAGGCACCAGTAAATGTCCCTTTGAGGCTGTCCCTTTGAGGCTGCTGTTGATAGTATTGACCATCATGAGGTTGACATGTTTAAAACCTCCACAGAACCCAAGGGGATATGTCCTATGAAACTAGCCAAGGCCTTCTCAGAGTTCCTGGTACTCAGTTGTTCCTGCCCATGACAGTCCTCACCCTTAGCAAAGTTAAGGCAGCCTTTCTATCTCACTTGCACCTGTGTCGTGAAGGCATGCTGTGCCCGGGGAGCCTGCACTCACAGACCCAGGGAAGCCCCACAGAAGGACAGCCAGGCTGGCTGGGTCAGAGCAGGCCCCAAATCTGACAGTAAGCTCTGTCTGAACTGAGGTCACTGTGAGGTTTTGGGTTACCGTGGGTGAAAAAATAGGACAGATCTGTTAACAAATACTTAATGAGACCAGTATCACAGGCACTTCCTGAGACGCACAGCTCCCATCTTTGAAATGTTATGTAGGGTGTTTAATATGAATGCCCTCACTCAGCGCTTGCATGAACCAAATTTTACAGGTGTGGAGGGTCTGAGTTGAGAGAAGTAAAGAGACACTGTGGCATAGCCAGTGAAAATAGTAAGAAAAAATCTAACCAGGGCCACTGAACAATAAGCTCCAAACTGCTCTTACTATTATGCAAAAAAAGAAATATTGGATGTTTGATTTTTAATTTTTCTTTTTCTGATCAATGAGAAGAGATAAAAAAAAAGTAGTCATCCATAATCTCACCAACCACAGTACAGTAAAGGATTTGGAACATTTTTCTCATGGAAGGTTTTTTGATTGTTTTATTTTCTTTCTTGTTTCATGGTACTAGAGATCAAACCCAGGGCCTTGTATGTGCTAGGTAAGCACTCTACCATAGAGCCACGGCTCCCCGCGGGAGGCTTCTGATCAGGGAATTACTTAACAAGCTTGAGCTGATAGTAATGGGGAAGGTGGGAAAGTCAGAAGAGAAAGGAGGCCCTTTCAGCAGCAGTCCTTGAGAGGTTTCATGGGGATACATGTGGAAGCAGCTACTATTTACCTGGCTTCCATGCAGTGCTGCTTGCCACTGGCCTAGGTCTTTTCCATTCATTCCTGTTCTCAATTAGTCCTAATAGTTGTGCGTTGCTTCCGGGGGGTGGAATTTTCCTAGATCAGACAGTAGGAAGAAGAAGGTCTCTGGCTATAAGCCCTGGCTGCTCCCACAGGACTGTATGGTTGGAGCTTTGGGGCTAGAAATGGAGGTTTCTGGCCTTAGACCAGGCTCACCTGTTGCTTGGGAAGCACTGCAGAGACCCCACATTGTTCTCCTTTGTTCAGTAAGTTTTGTTCAAGATGGCTGGTGTGGTCCTCCTCTCCTCAACCAGGCCCCCTCCCAGTAATGCATGCACTTTACATCAAGAGAGTGGTGATTGCAGCAGAGAGCAGCACCCTCTTCTCAGGGGGGAAGTGACTTCACTTGCTTTGTCACCCCACCACCAAGCACACACTGACAAATACAACAGAGGGGCAATGGATACACTGAACCGAGTATTAGGACCAGTCAAATAGCTTGAAGAGCACACAACCATTTTCTTGGGCTGACAAAATGAAGATTAATATAAGTTTCCTTTAAGACTACGTTTTTAAAATAGCAATATCCTCAGGGTATATTCATATTACAAACAGAGTTGTAGGTTGGAAACAAGACAAACACAACTATCTTTTATGACTACAATGTTCTGAAGACCATGCCAAATACCCTGTTCTGATAGACTTAAAAAATATGTAGGCATTCTAAAAGGAGTCTATTTAGTGTATTAGTTAATTCCCTAAACATAGCCATTGAAATTTCTTTCTTGAATGCACACACACACACCACAGAAATAGAACTACTGAGGAAAAACTGGTTCACAGGTAAAAACAAATATAGGTCCAACTTCCTCTTTCTCTGGTTGTATCAGTAAAGATTCTCCAGAGAAGTGAAATCAATCAATTAATTAGAAAGACAGAATGATAGATTCTTACTTATGTAGCCATTAATTATAAGAAATTGACCCATACTGTAATATAAAGGCTGTAAAATCCCAAATCTGTACTCAGCAAGCTGGATATGTAAGAGAGTCAATGCTATAAGTTTCAGTCTGAGTTCAAGTTCAAAAGCAGGGGGGAAAAAAAGCAGAAAACCATCAGTTAACTAAAGCAAGGTAGAGAAATCAAATTCTCCCTTTCTGGTCTTTTCTATTCAGTCTATTTTGTTCTACTGAGGCCGCCCACATTACAGATGGCCATCTGCTTTTCTGAGCTTACTGGTTCAACTATTAATGTCATCCAAAAATACTCTCACAGCCACACCCCGAATAATGTTGGGCCAAATATCTAGGCACTTGTGGCCAAGTCAAGTTGACACATAAAATTAATCACCACATTGGTACAGCTATCTTTAAAAAGGGAAAAAAAAATAAGAGTCACAAATCAACCAAACTATATGGACCCTCTCACTGTCTTTTGATAAGCAAGAAGTTGAAGCTGCAGAGACCCTGCATTGCTCCCACTTGTTCAGTAAGTTTTGAACAGATAGGGTCCTCTTCTTGCCAAACAGTGCCTGCTCCTAGTACAGCAGGTGAGCTCTATCTCACTGCACACACACACACACACACTTCCTGAAAGCAGTAGAAGGGTCAAGTGGATTTTCCTCTGCCTGCTCAGGATGAGGCTAAAAATGATCCAGCTAGGGCAGAACAAGGTTCCTAACTTGGGATCCAGGTAACTGATGGAAGTGTTCAGATGTTATACAGATGTTCACCCCTCTGGGAGAGAATGTGTTGCATGGTTAGACTCTCAAAAGGTCTTTACCCTTATACAAGATTAAGAATCACTGCTCCCAAGTGAATAGAATCTTCCATAAGAAGCTAACTCTTAGAGCCAAAAACCATTGACAATTGATGCATATTTTAATTGCATTTTCAAATATTCCTTATTTACAAGAAGGAATATACTTTAAGTTACGGCTATGCCATTTCAGCTGATTTTTTTTAGACCTTATTATGTTGTCATTAAATTTGAGAGAAAATATCCTAAAGTTAGCTGACACATGGGCCATTGTACCCAGTGCAGATCCTTTGGTCTCACTAGTGGCAGAGGATACAGAGCACGTAAAGTAAGAACTCAAAGTTTCCCATCAAGGGCAACAGTGAATAGCTGTTGTGTCCATGGCAGTGAACATGCCTCCCAGAACAGGAAAGTCTTCTGGTAAACATATCTGAAGATCAGACAACTCACAAGGGCCGTTGGTACAAAGACAAGGTCTTGGTAAACTCCACATGCTCCCACTCCCACTCCTTTTCTGTCCAGTCTAACTGCCAGTCTTCTAAAATTAAAAACGTAGCACTTGGTTCTGCAGAGGAAGCCATAGGAAACAAGGCTCCAAGCAAAGTGAGCAGGGATGTCATCTCATTCCCCAAAAGATTTCTTGCTAATCTGTAAGTTTCTTCTTGCACAGCTCTGGGCTCTAGATCTTTGCTATGGAGGTGTCAGCAGGACCACCTTCCTCCAGTGACTGTAGGGAAGAATCCTCCCTTGCCTCTAGCTTATGATGGTTGCTAGCAATCCTTGTGGCTTATGGACGCATCATTCCAGACCCTGCCTTTGTCTTTACATGGTTTCTTCCTCTGTGTGTCTGTGTCTTTAATATAAACTCCCTTCTTCTTATTAAGGCACCAGTCATGTTAGATTTAAGACCTACCCTAATCCAGTATGACTTCATCTTATCTTGACTATCTCTGCAAAAGACCCTATTGCCAAACAAGGTCACATTCACAAGTCTTATCAGGGTTAAGACTTGAACATATTTTTAGGAAGATGTAAATCAACCCACAATACTTCACATATGGAAATTTCGTCCTCTTTTAGACAGGAATGTGTAGAAATGGGAGTAGTAGGATACAAAGGCCAGGCAGTAATTCGTTTGCTCTTTTTTAAGCAGCTAATATGCACCAGCCACAGAGGAAACCATATTGAATCAAATGGACAAGGAGCCCACCTTTATTGAGCTCACAGGACCATGGAGAGAGAGGGGTAAAACTGTCAGCAATACTACTCAAAGGAGGCCACCCAAGTTGCAGAGGAGTAAGTGATCACCAATGGACAAGTAGTTGATGTCGATAGAACAGGCAAAGATCTTGAAGCAGTGGACACAGGTGATAGCACTAACCCACACAGGAAGCCAAAGAGGCGCAGAGACAGTCAAGGATATCACCGGAGCCTGAGAGTCAGGAAAACATAAACGTGAAATGCAAAGGGATTTCCCCCAATCCTCTAGGCTCCCCCGCTCCTGCCATTTCACCTTGATAATCTTGCAGATGTTTCTTGTGAGATTTTAAATTTCAATTTCAGCAGAAATCCTTAGTGACTTGTCACCTTCCCCATTTAGCTTTCCCCCTCCAGTACAGCTATCCTCTAGGAATTTGTGTCTTATAACAGACTGCAAATGTCAGCAGAGGAAAAAGACAAATGATAATAATACTCTGGGAGTTGCAGATGCTTTGCTAATTCACACAGGCTGTTTCAAACATTGCCGGCTAATTAAACAAACCCCTTTCTTCTCACAGATGAAAACATAGGGAAGATCTTATCCCTTCAGATGGAGAGCAGCCACTGCCCTGTGAGCCTTTGTGTTTTGCCAAGAGAATTGACTTTTCTGAAACAGAAGGAAAAAGCTTTTACAGTAGGTAGAACTCTGAGCTTCAAAGCACTTGACAAACATTAACTAATTAAGCCACCCCACACCCTGTGGGTAGGTATCACTCATTAGCTACTGTTTGCAGATGGGAAGCATAAGGCAACAATGCAGTTTTGCCAAGGTCATAAGGAAATCTGTGGGGCACTGGATGAGAGAATCCAGGAAAACTTGGCCATAGACTGCACATCTCTCTTTTGCATCCATTCTCAAACTGCTGTTGGAGACTTCCTCTGTCAATTCCAAGGTCAGGGATTCACATCTAGTCTTTGACAGAATCTGCATGAATGATTTCCCATTTTATTACATGCCACTTCAAGAGGCCAAATGTGTGGAAATTTCCATTATCTTTACATAGTGGGGAGCTCTTTTTGTTTCTGTTTGACATTTATTAAAAGAAGTCAAAGTCATTTATTATATCAAATCAAAATCAGGCTAAGAGACATGCCAAAAGACACAGGGTTAGTGACAAATGAAACCAGTAGATAACTACACTGGTTATCTACCAGTCATAGTTCCTACAATTTGCCCATCACTGAAACACAATACCCACATGTTAAAGGAAAAGAGCTTTAATTTGACTCATGCTTTCAGGGTATTTAGTCCATGGTCAGCTGATTCCAGGAGAGCAACATTATGGCTGAAGGGCATGCCAGGGCAAAAATGCTTAGTTTATGGCTGGGAAGTAGAACAGGGGACTAGTGCCAGAGAGAAAGAGAGGAGGGACCACATATAATACCCCAGGTCACACTTCCTCCATGACCCACTCAGACATATCCAAGAGTATGCTTTACTCATCTCCTGGGCTGGGTTTATCCCAATACAATCAAACCCAACCTTACTCTCACCAATTCCTTTTAGTGTAGTCATGATCTATCCTTTGTCTGTCATCTTCCCAGTTTTCCTTCTATTTCAACAGCCATCCTTTTACAGTACCAAGTTTAATCCATGTCTCCCAGGAAGTGTTGAATTTACACTAGTGTCTCTAACTTGCTTTACCCTGCTATGACCCCTGAAGTTAGTCTTAAAGACCCAAGCAACACCTTCATTTGTATAGATATTTGTTGTTTATTACTTCCAGCCAAGTAATAAACTGGGTAAGGGAGGCCACGGAGACCCCACCCCATGTGAGAGAGACAGAACAGTGACTGTGGGAAGCCCGAGTGCTTGTGTCCCATGAAAGGCAGCCAACTGTGACATATAGGTTTCTTTGTTTTATTTGAGTGACTGTGCATCTGGACAGTGGGCAACTGCATTGCCCAGCTAGCTGTGAGTTCTGTATGTGGTTCGGAACATTGTGTGTTCTGAACAAGTAAATCGCTTTTCCCCTTTGTTCTTGTTTCGTATCAGAAAAATGGTTCTAAGAACAGTTTTCTCTTATTCACCTCACAGGGTGAGTTCAGTGTTACTTTGTGTTCCTCAAATAAAGGGCAAAAATGTACCTTCTTATATTTTTTATTTTAAAGCATTTTTGAATGACAAATTCTTCCTCATATGTTTCAATATCCCATCCTTGAGTTGTCAAAAGAAAAGTAAAATGCATTTGTAAACAGTTATTAATCAATGGTAAAACAATCTTCCACATAGTTTTTGAAAGGAGATTGAAAAACAATAAAAAATAAAAGGAAGTCTCCTTAGCAGCAGCCAGCCCACTGCTGATAGTTGTAAAAACCTGCTAGAAATTCCACTGGGTAGCAAAGGCCTATAAAGAGATAGGGATGGGAAGAGATGGAAGAAAATGGAACACGGAACATTTCAAGACTCAGAAATAAATAATGATATTTGTAGCAGAAAATAGATGTCTGCTTACCCCACTAGGCAGATGGTCTACATCTTGGAAACCCTGCTAGAAAGCTTGGTTCATCACATCATTCCCTCTAACAACCTCACAGCCTCCTGCTGGTGTGAGGACCAGGACAACTGTGACTGGGGAACTTCTCTCAATCCCTGTCGCACTGAAACTTCCAGCCTGAGAGAAAAGCCAGGACATAAATGAGGCAGGTGTTCCTTGGTTGAGGCTCCTGAGACAGGGGTCACCATGTTCTGCAGGGCAGTGGCTTCTCAGGCAGAAGCCTTGTCATGTTCATAAAGTTCTCATTTCTCAGTAGACTTCACTCTGGGCTAGCAAGTTCTTTCCTCTTTTCTTGGCTCTTTTAGAGACAGATAATCCGTGCCTTTAGTTATTGAGGGGTCTGCATTAGGTTGGTTACTTGATGAGGATTCATTTTGTTGTTTGTTTGTTTAGTTTTATTTTGCTGGATGAGATATACAGTGGAGATTTATCTGTGTTCATAATAGCAGTTGATTACTGAGGGGTGACTGTTTCAGGCCCCATTCTAGCATGGTGAAAGTATCAAAGTGTTTAATTCTCCATAAAACTAGGATTAGGACTAAGATTGAGTCTTGTTGTCAATATTTAATACCTGTATGATCCTTGACCACCCTGAGCCTTAGTTTACTCATCTATGAAATGGAAACAATGATACATTTTATTCAATGACTTGTTGAGTTCATTGCAGTATTGCTTGTAAAATATTTTCAGTGCTAAGTATGAATTCTCTCTTAGTCTTTTAAGTACTGTCCTTCTCTTCTCCTTAGCAGGGGTGTCCATTAAATCCAAACCAGACCACTTTTCCATTGTCCTGTTTTTTGGTTCATATCTGATGCTTGGGGTTTATCAAATCCCCAGAGTGCCTTCATTCCCATTTACATGCTTGATATGAGACCAACAAATATTTTAATATACTTGTGACATGTTGATATCAGTACAAACACAATCTTAAAGGCATATCTCAAAGCAATCCACTGTGTGGAATATTGTCTTCTCGTCCTTCTGCTGTGACCAGTTCTTCTTGGAGCACCATAAGCAGACAAAGGTCCTCCTCCCATCAGTTTTGCTAATAGCTGCCAGCCCTGTGTGTTCCCAGTGGTGCCCACCCCATTTCTCTCATAGCGCCTAGAAAAGAAATTGCACCTGTTTAGTTTCTCTGTATCTCACAAGAATAGAAGCAAGTTTGAAGCAGGGACTGTGTCATAATAATTATATCCCCAAGGGCTAGCAAATTTCTTGACGTACAGTACTTACATACATATCATAAATGTTGGGTGGGTCTATCAATAGAATTCAATAAAAGTGTCAATCCCCTTTGCTTGTGTAGCCAAATTTGCAGTCTTATGGTTGTGGGTGGCTTCCTATGGGCTAAAGATACGGAGAATGCTTTCACTGGGTGAATAATGCAACATTTCTTCTTTATATCATAGCTTTAAACATGTCTACTGTCCATCTCCCACAACCCTCAAACTTGGCTGTTTTAGCTAAGGATAGTCCAACTCATCTGTTCAGAAACCCAGAGACATCACAGAATTTACTGGATATAACTCTGGACAAAAGGCCTTAAGTGCCTCCATCTTTCTTCTCTGCTTCCTGACTCTTTCTCACCAGCTAAAGATCCTTCCTGGCTGCCATTTGGGTCCCTCTTTTTCTACATGCAGATCAGCCTGCATTTTTCTCCTTCTCTCCACAGCACAGGACCGTGGGATCATGTTCACTCTGCCATTACACACTTAGTACACATTTTAGCATTACCCCCAGGGCGACATTAAACATGGGGTCTATTTTAACTCTGCCCAAGTGGGAATTCTTCCAATTACAGAATATAATGCAAAAATACCTAAAATTAGCACAGAGTATCATTAAATCTCCTTGACCAAAGGACAAGCAACCCCATGGGTCTTTATTTTCTGATAGCTGCCAACTCATCATCCTAACATATGATTTTAAACTTAAAGTGACAAGGTGGCATCTTGTGATTTTTATGGTGACAGGGATATTTGGCTAGGAGCAGCCAAGTACTTAAATTTTGCAAAGCAGCTGAGAAAAGAGATGTGGACCACTGAGTTTTGTTTTGTCATGCTATATAGCAGCACATCAACTCTCAAAATACAAAGGGTGCTTTATAGAGCTGAGCAGAACAGAATCTTCCCAGATAGAGCACGTTGCTGCTAGAGGCCCTCACCACCCATCAGCTTTGTCACAATGAGCCAAGTATTTCTTTGCAAGATCTAAATTTAGAGAGATCAAAGCTTGGTAATGTGTACCCAGTATAATATGAATAAAGAGTGACTTCCATTAGTTAGATGACCAGAAGATGTACTACAACTCATCTTTGCCTGAGCCTGTAGCTGAAACATTTTAAATTTAATTTATTCTCAAAAATTGATTTTCTTTATTTGATTTACCTCCTCTATCAGGCTTTCTACTAAGGCTGCCCAATTGTGCGGCCATGAATAACCACAGGACTCTCTGAAGTTTCCTTGAGTATCACACCTTGGGGTTACTTGTTTCTGCAAATTTGAACCCTTAACTCTATAGGAGCATTTTAAAAACCAAACAATATTTTATGTCTAAGGTCCTAAGTGTGGAAAGACTAAGGCACTGCCCGCCAGCCTGTCACTTGGAGTACAATAAGGGCAAATTGTAAGAGACCTCAGGGTGGTTCCAAGGTTAATCTCCACAAGCCAGCTCTTGCCCCAAGGCAGTGTGGGTTCAGAAAAGCTACCTCAGTCTCATCGTGAGATTTTACCTCCAGCTTTGCAGACAGTGCCAGGTATTTTTTGGAACCAGATAAATTCTCATGACAAGAAGCCAGCAAGGAAGAATTGGGCTTCATTTCTTCTCTGTGACACAGCCTTAAGGAGGGCTAGTCAGTGGGGAGAATCAGGGCTAAAGGAGACCTTTTGGGCATCAGCTGGAAAAACTTCTTTCCTTCAGCTGGTTTAGAATAATTTAGAATGATCCGTTACCATGGTGTTTTGTTTTAAATTCTGAGTTCATTTGCAGTGATACTTGCTAATCAATTTTAAGTGGAAACAGCTGCTCTGTGTCCCTCCCACAGTCCCCCTCGAACCCTGAAAAACTCTAATTCAAACCATCCTCTCCCCCCACCCAAACTACCCAGAATGCTCACTGGTATGGTTCTGTCAGCCAGTTTCCCTGCTGCTCTTCCTGTGGGTCAGTCTTTCTGTGGGACAAGTCAGAAGGAGGAGGGTCAGTGCCGTGGAAGGAGAGGGGTATGAGTGGGAAGGAGCAGGGAAGCCAGATGCGTGCTGAGAGAACACTTTGCCATCTCAGCAGCAAGGAACGTGATCCTCATGAGGTATGAATGTTCTCTTTCCATTGGGCCAATATGCATTTATTGAACAGTTACTATGACTATCAAACTGCTGCCTGCTAAGGATAGAGAGGAAAAGCTACAGTTCTTACTAAGAGTTCACAGTCTAATGGGAGAGAGAAACTTCAAAAATCATAATGCACAGAGCTCAGCATGAAGGTTGAAGGAGGCTCAAGGTAAAAGGGAGCTGAGAAGAGGATTGCTGAGTTTTCTATGCTGCCTTTGCTGCATACATTTGCCTCCCACAGAGAGGGAGGGATGCGATGCGATGCGTGCCATGATCAGCCTCTCCTGCCGAGGTCTGGAGTGGTCACCGCCTGGAGAGTCATTTTTCTCATGTGGAATCAGGTGACTGTGCCCACTCTGCCTCCTCGTTCAATGCTGCTGCACTTCCCATGAAGCAGTGTGAGGGTTGATCTTGAGTATCAACTTAATTGGTTTGAGAGATGCCTACATTAGTAAAGAACACTTGTGGTTGTGTCCTGGTGGATCATGGGGACATGACCTTGGGGGCCATGTCTGGAGCTTGGCACCTTCCCCTCTGACTCTTCCCCTACTCTTCACTTCCTGGCTACCAGGAGGTGAGCAGCTTTCCACCATGAGGTTTCTGCCTTGGAGCCAACAAGTCATGGGCCAAAGCCTCTGAAACCATTAGCCAAAATAAATCTTTTCTCCTTTAAGTTGTGTATCTCTTGTATTTTATCCCTGTAACCAAAAGGTAGCTAATATAAGCAAGGCCACTTGAAAACCAGCATTCCAGCCAGAGCTGCTGCCAGGATTTCAATGCTGTGCCAGTGCTGTCCCAGCTCTACTCAGAATGATTGAAGTAGGGGGAGGAAAACATGAGCATTTTCCAGAAGTCAAAGCACTGTCAATATTCACATCTCTATTGCTCCCAGGTCAAGGGTGTCTCTGTTGGTAGGTGGGAAAAAATACTAGGAATATTTGGGGAGGATTCGAGGAAAAAAATAGGACTGTCAGTGTTCTGGCAAAGGAGTCTAAAGAAATCTCATGAACAATAAGACAGTGGGTTGGGAGAGACTGTTTCTAGGGACCAGGAAGGAATAGGGCTGTAGCTTTGATGACTGCCTATTCCCAAACTAGCTGAGCTTAGGGTGTGTTTTGTAGGTATAGTTCTGTGGCTAGAAAGAGAAAGAGATTCTTAAAAAAAAAAAAAAAAAGGCAGGAACAGGATTAACCCATGAGATGGAGCACATTACTGGCCTCTGCTGTCCACATGTAACCAGGAGACTGAGTAGGACTTGGTCGCACTAACTGTGGGACTCAGGCTCCACTGCCTCAACCACAAAAGTGGCAACAGTCAAATAGAGCTCAAAGGACTTTTATGGGGATCACTGTGCTATTTACATGAAAGTCCTCGGCATGGCACTTCATCCCCAGTAGAAGATCAATTAATTTCAGGTGCATTTGTTTGCTTTACCTTCCTCAAGCTATGTTCTGCTTCTCGTGTAATAGTATGGTTTCATCAAAGTCTCCTAAGAGGCATTAGTTAGCTCTTGCCCATAGAGTGACTTGAAGAAAGAAATTGGAAAGGAGAGGAAGTATCTAAAGAAGAGCTTGTTCTCTGCAGTGAAGGTTGACAGAATTCTCTGACTTGGCAACATAAAGCAGAGACAACTGTGAGCAGGGGCTGCCATCTTGGCCTGAGCAATGGTCAGAGGTGTGAAGAACAAAACCCTGTGGAAGATGTCTGTCCTCAAATAACTGATTTTACTAAAAAACAGTGATCAGCTGTACCAAAGAAAGATAAGATGGTGGCCAAACACTGCAACATGAGGGATTCAGCTTCAAAAATAAGAAGACCTTCCAGGCAGCTACCCAATCCTAGGAAAGGTACACAACTCTACTTCTCTGTCACTTGTGTCAGTTGGGGTAAGTTTTCATCTAGCAAACATAAAGGTAGAATGACAGAACAGCTGACTCCCAGAATCCCCTTATCCTCTGACCTGGTGAGACGGTGTCCAATTAAGAAAGGCCATTCTTCCTCTCCCAATCTATGACATGAAGGAACTCACTTGATTCTTTCATGGTATGGCTTCAGAGACAATCAGGATGGACATCTGAGCAAAGATTCAGAGCCTTTTTCCATACAGATGTTCATGCTTCCAAAAACATTTGCAGTGATGCTGTTGTGACATTGTAGTTAAGGACCAACTGATTGGAAATCACTTCCAGCTTTGTTCTGACGTTTATTCCTGCTCCTTTTGACTTATGATTAGATTGTGGCAATGCATTTAAAACCACCCAACATCACCACCCCCACACACACCAGTTCTTGCTCCTTAAATGACAAAAGTAGATCATCCCATATCCCCTGACATTACGGGAGGGCGCCTGATTATTTTCCTGGGACGTTCCCATTCCTTATAACTTAAACATTTAACAGACCATTATCATGCAGGCTTTGTTCTTCCACAAAAATCTGAGCTTAGTTGTTTGTTTATTATTCTAGGAGACAAAATATTTCTGTCTCTCATATGAATTTTTCCCCACTGGATAGGAAAGTGTAATATATGTTCAAAATATTTTTTAAGGCTGACTTCAGAAAGTTCTCAGAGAAACTAAAATATGGACTGGCAGTCCTCCCTCTTCTTTTTCATAATGTTGAAGGTTGCTATTCAGGAAATATGGGAGCAAAGTCATCCAGAGCATTACATAGAGTTGAAAGAACACTCAGGACACGTTTCCTCTCCCCACGGTTGTCAGCATAACCAGACATACACTCTAAGAAAACATGTGATATCTGAGAGCAGGACTTTTTCCCAGTGTTTTTACTTTATGCAATTAGACCTGACATTTCACTTGTTTCTAGTACAGCCATCCTTGGTCCTCGTCTTCTCCACCATCATCACTTTGTTCTGAGTTAATGGTATGGTTACTGAGAGTAAAAACGCCCAACCTATGGGAAAGGAAATTCTGCTTTTACCTGGATCTGAGAGAAGAATCCCCCATAACCTAGAAAAGCTGAATTTTCATGTGGCAGAAAGAGAATTTTAAAGTAGAATAAGAAGTCCTGTGTTCAAGCCCCACATCTACTGCTTAGTTATATGCTCTGCAACAAATCTTTCTTTCCTATACTTTATTTTTTTAATTTATTTTTTAATTTTTTTATTAAAGGAGAAACAAAAGCATGTAAAGGGTAGAGATAATACAGAATTTCAAAAAAACATAAACAATAAGAAATCATTAGTTGATAAATTACATATTGTCCACTTAATAGTTGTTCAAGTTACAAAATTAAAGTGTATGAAGTAGATAGTCAAACAGTGAGAGTATAAACAGCTATGCATGCATGAATCTCTACATGTATTTCTACCCTTTCTGTCCTTTTTTTTTTATTTAAAGAGAAAAAAACAGGAAAAAGGTAGAAATATTACAGAATTTCAAGAAAAGAAGATAAACAGTAAGAAATCACCAGTTGATAAATTATATATTGTTCTTTTAGAAATAGTTATTCAGGTTACAGAATTAAAGCACACAAAGTAGACACTAAAGCAGTGAGAGTGCAAACAGATCTGTTCAACAATCCAACAAGAACCTAGAAATATGGTCATCAATCCCACACACCTAAACATACATGCATCTTTTATAGCGCTTCCTATTTCTTCTTTTTTTACAATAGCAATTATACATTTTAAAATTTTTATTTAAAGAGAAGAGAAAAAAAACAAAACAGAAAAAAGGGTAGCAACAATACAGAATTCTAAAAGAAAGAAAGAAAAAGGAGAATGAGAAAAAGCCCCACTAAGAAATCAGTAATTTATAGATTACATACTGTCATCCTGAATGTAGTTGTTCAAGTTACAAAGTTAAAGGGTACATAGTAAATATTCAAACAGTCAGACTACAAATAGTTCTGCTCAAAGATCCAAAGATTCAGCAATGTGGTCATCTATTTTACATTTCTTATACTTTAAATTTCCTTATCTGTAGAAATGGTAGCACATACCTCACAAAACATGTTTCAAATGTATGACTTGATGTGTTTCAAAGGTCATGTAAACGTTTAAGTTCTGTGCAAATATATGATAATAGTATGACATTTAAATGTCTTTATTCAATTTATCCAGAAGAGAAGATCGTAACCAGCTGGCAAAGCAGGCACATTAATTTATTAATGGAGACTATTTATTAATGAAGACTATCTGATCCCATGCCAAATAATATGCCTTTCACCTCACAGGCCATGTAAGATCTCTATTTTGCTTAGGTAGACAAAAATTATCAAAATCTAGATATCAAGTTACATTATTGTTGCTTTCTGACAGGGACATTTCACTCTTTTCTGTCAAGACATGAGACTTCCTTCTCTTTATTGCTGAAAAATAAGTCCGCCCACAGAACAAGAGATGCTGGGCAAGCAGCAGACCAAAGCCAATTACTACACAGTGGGCAGACGCTTAAGGAAAAGACTATGATTTCCATGATGTGCAGAGTAAAAAGTCAGTTTTAATCTTGGCTGAGCTGGCTGGGAAAATGTTCCCTGGATACTGTTGTTTACACAGAGTTCTTCCCTTTTACAACCGTGAGCAACTCACTTGACCTTTCTGGGCTCCTATTTCCTGATCTCCAAAACGAGAGGCTTGAGGACATCCAACATCCTCCCAAATAAACAATCTAGTTTGACTCAAGAATAATCTTAGCTCTGAGTGAGTTGAGGCCCAGAATACTTTTTTAGAATTTAAGTATTCCTTCCAATTTTCTGTTTACGAAAATTCTAGCTACCTGAGTTTATCAGGGGTTGCACAGTCTAATGAGCATGTGAGGGATCCCCAGGCACAGTGTCTTCTGGATGCCTCGTTCCAATCCCTGCCCTCCTGCACACACGGATCATGACCACGACTTTTCTTGGTGGTTCTAGCAGGGGCTCCCTCTACCTTTTTCAATGACTGTGCAAAAGTTCTAAAAGTAGGTTGCATCCTGTTCCTCAGGAGACTAGGCCGGAAACAGAAAGTATCCATTTCTACTTTGGCGCAAACTTAGACTCTAAATTAGGATAATAATAATAAAAAAAAAACGTGTAAGATTTTCTGGTTTTGTTTTGCAAAGGCCACACCACCCCCGCATTTCACTTCAAGCATCTCGGCTCTCCGTGCTGGCTTGAGACCAGTTGTAAATCTATAGCAGGCCCAGATTTATGTGACTTTGTTCTAAAGAAGAAATTATAACATAGTTGTATGGGAAAGGAAAGAAAATGCCCACCAGAAACTGTTATTGGTTTACAAAACTCACTTGCACGCAGGCTCCAACTGACTGTCAAATCATACTTCCTTAGACCCCAACCCCTGGGCTTCCTTTCTAAGCTGCTTGAAAATGGAGAAAATGGCTCGGTGCTCTAGATGTCAGTGAATGTTGAGGGTAACACAAACAAGCCTTTTCCAGGTGAGGGTGGTACCTGTCATTTAGCAATACTGCAACAGCAAAGGCTGTACTAAACTAAGAAAAGAGCAAGCCTAAAAATGATAAAATTGAGAGAGACGCGGTAATGTACACCTCTAACATCTTAGCCCATCGGGAAGCTGAAGCAGGAGGATTGAAATTTCAAGTCCCACTTAAGCAATTTACCAAGAACTATTACAAAAAGGGGGAGGACAGGGGTTATAGCTCAGTGGTCGAGCACTCCAAGCTTTGACTCACAGAACCACAAAAAATAAAAGATATAATCATTCCCAATAATTGGCTGGCCCTGCACCACTTCATGTTTAAAGTACAACATTAAATTTAAAAACTGAATTACTTAAAAATCGAGCCAGATCCATTGCCCAAAAAAGACTCCAGCACTGAAAAGACTAGCACAGAGAGGTGGGTATGATCTTAGGGAATAACAGGATTTCCAGAGACTGGGAAACAGTTTTCCCCTTTAACTGTCACTCTTGGGGAAAGTTCAAAAATTTCCAACTACTCACATGACTAGATGCCCCATGGAGAAACTCCTGGGAATTCCTGTGGACCAGACCCAGGCTGAGAACATTCCTTCCCTCTTTCCAGGCTTTTCTTTTAAGAGAATGACTAGATAATCCCAAGAGAACGCTTGAGATAACAAAAGGTTAAGAAAATGCTGTTTTAAAGAAACATCTGCTTATTCACCCAAGTACAGCAATGAGAGAATCCTATACTCAACTGGGAAGGAAAAAAACACTTATCTTCACTTCAAAAATAAAACTAGTAAGAAATCATAAACCCAGGCTGGATCAGGTATCCAGGGTTTAAGAAAACAGATGATAATATTTGGTAAAAAAAAAAAAAAAGAAGAAAAAGAAAAAAAATCTAATAGTGAATCCAAATGAAAAGTAACTTTTGCTTTTCTACTTCCCCCATTTATTTTTATGAGAAATTATTCAAGGAAAAATAATTGCAAAATAAAATCATGAAGATACCCCCTGATGTTTCCTTAACCAAGAATGAAATAATAAAATACTACAGAGGACTGATTTTGTTTCCTACAGCCATCCCCCTACCTCATTATGTGGCCCCAGGTGAGTCACTCAACCTTCTCAAACCTTAGACTGCTCATGTGTAAAATAGGTCGACCTTTGAATTAAAATAACTTTAGAAATAATCTAAGAACACTTGATTTATGTATTCAGGGTTGGAGGGAGAGACTCTCTTATATGAATGGAACTTAAAGTCTGAACAGAGTCTCAGCAAACCCAAGAAGGGAGAAATTGTTTTTAAAAGAACTTTAAGACCTTGCTCATATGTATAAATGTCACGGAGTTGGCCAAAACAGATTTAGAGCTTGTAAGCTCTTTGGAGATTTTCTGCAATCCCTGTGTTTTACAGGAGGGGAAAACTGAGCCTAGAGAAGCTAAAGTGGCTTACAGAAAACCTGACACCTGCGTGTCAAGGTAGAAATTCAGATGTCTGTTTTGGGAGAGGCAAGCAAGGCAAGGGAGCAAGGCCAGATCTCAGAAAGATCACTGCCTATGAAACACTCACTCCAGGCCAGGCACATGCTCAGTGCTGTTAATGCTTTGCACCATTTAAATTGCACAACTCTGCATGATAAGAGGCATCTCCAGGGCCAGATTTCTGGGCATAAAACCCAGGCAGACTCATTCTGAGGGCCCTGTTCTTGATTTAGTCTTGATACAGTCACCATCTTGAAATCCTTAATAATTTTTAAACAAGAATTCCCACATTTTTATTTTGAACAAGGTCCACAAATTACATAGCTGATCTTCATTATCTCCATTTTATAGATGTGTGAACAGGGATTGCAGGAAATCTCCAAAGAGCTTACCAGCTCTAAATCTGTGACTTGGCTTAATGCTCTGCAGCCACCATCTTGAAATCCTTAATAATTCTCAAACAAGGATCTCTACATTTTTACTTTAAACTGAACCCACAAATTATTTAGCTAGTCCTCATTATCTCCATTTATAGATGTGTGAACAGAGGCTTAGAGAAACAGAATTGCTTGGTCCTAGTTCTGAGCACTCACTAACTTAAGGCTGTAGAGTCAGCAGGCAGGGAGAAGCTGGGGGAAATGAACCACTGACCAACGGAGCTGACGCTGTGGTCTGAGTCCTTTGAAATTTCCTTTCTTCTTATGGTGTCAGGCTTAGTTCTGTCTGGTCATATAGCCAACTAAGTGAACAATCGTCCCAGTTTGCCCTGGACTGTTGGAAATCCTAAGAATTCCCTTTTACCACTAAAATAGGAAAGTCCCTAAAAGCATAGGAAGTGTTATTTATCCTACTACTGAGTCACAGCTCTTGTCTGCTGTGTCATGTCTTGTGCCTGGTGGTCCACAAGTAGGTCCCCAATGGCAGGGTTCACCCAAAGTGCAGGATGGAGACCTTGATCCAGGTGCAAGTGGGCAGGCAGCCACCTGATTGCCATTGTAAGAGCAGCAACAAAGCAAATGATGACAGAGGGATCAGTTAGCTTGAAACAGACAGGATGCAAACCCTATCCCAAGACCCAAGCCAGGCTGGAGACAGTATTGGTACAGACAGCCAGGAGCAGAAGGAAATAGACTGGAGCTGAGTTCCATGTGCAAGCTCAGGGGATCTCCAGCCTGCTCACCCTGTGACCTGTGCAAACATTTTGCTGAGACTAAACGGGGGGGGGGGAGGTGGGGAGGGAGGGAAGGAAGGAAAGAAAGAAGGAAAGAAGAAGAAAGAAATGAGAATTGAAAAAAAAATGGAAATGGAGCTTTTACAAATGGAAAGAGGACCAAGAGTTGGAAGGAGCAGGGAGGGTAGGGAACAAAAATAAGAATTAGGCTGTGTTAGGTACATGTGCCAACTCTCCGCAATAGAATCATTATGTACTACAAACATGTACTAATGAATTTTTTAATTTCCTTTTTTGAAAAATAAAGGAAGCAATACTAATGTCATGAGGTGAATATCAAAACGAGAGATCACAAATGACTTAGACACAGTTCAGGATGGCTACACTGAACATTTCAACTTATTTTCTTTTAATTCTGTAAATATTTATTGAATCCTATTTTAAGCCAGGCTCTATCACAGACCGGGACACCCCTTATTCTTGTGGGACAAACTGATGGTATGCGCGTAAATGTTTAACAACAAGCTGTCTGGAGAAAAAGTAAAAATTGCTTTGAAGCATATGCTAGTTCCCATGGTGTAAATACTCCCTGATGGCTGATGTTAGTTCACCAATGTGAAGACATTGAATACAGAGTTAGAAAAATTGTCCATCTTTGCTCAAGAAAGCCTATGCCAACAGATCACTGCAGTAACCCTCTATTAGAAAGAACAGACTATGACACCACAGAAGAGGACAGAGTGGGAAGAACAGTCAGTACAATTTAGAAGACAGAATGGGGAAGATCTCCTTTAAGAAGTAAGATTTCTGGTGAGACTCGAACAATCCACAGATACAAATGGAATAAGAAACTAGCAGGTGTGCAAGCCATCAGAGCAGAAAGCAGAAAGAAAAGGGAAAGCGTGTTTGAGAAAGGCTGGCAGCAGGGAGAGACAAGGCTGTGGGAGATGAGCAATCAGAGTGCAGGGGCCAAGTTCATCACATTCCACAGTTGGGTTTTATGCTAAGGAAGCCATGAGCATAATACTTATATTTTAGAACTGTCACTCTGGCAGTGTGTGGAAAATGTTTTCAGATATAAGAAGCATGCAGAGAGAGCAGTCCATGACAGTACCCCAGGCAGAGGATGTGGTTAACCTGGGTCAGGTTTTATACTCAGTTATCCTCCATATATATTAGTTCCAGAATGTCTCCCATGGATAGAAACAAAATGCAGATGTTAAAGTGCCTTGTAGAAAATTGCATAGTATTTACATATAATCTACATGTATGCTTCTGAATATTTATTTATTTTTGCAGTGCTGGAGTCTGAACCAGAGCCTTGCACATACTAGGCAAATACCCTACCACTGAGCTATACTCCCAGCCCCACCCCTATATACTTTAAATCATCCCTAGGTTACTCATAATACCTAATGGAAGAGCTATGTAAATAGTTATGACACTGCATTGTTTAAGAAACAGAAATTCTGTACTTGTGCACAACAATGTTTTTCATGTATTTTCAACCCATGGTTCATTGAATTCATGAGGTGCATAACCCATGGATACAGAAGGCTGAATACTTGTTTAACAGATATTTATCAAGCTTCTGCTATGTACCTATCACTGCACTAGGCCCTGGTGATTCATCAAAAAGAACACTGTCCTGGCCTTCTTGAAGACTCCAGACAAGTAGAAAGTCTTTTCAAAATAGTCAATGCTTGGCTATTTACTGCAAACCACGAACAATATTTAACACTTGACATGCACTGTCTCATTAACTCTCACAGCTGTGAGGGATAGATCCAAATGTTACACGGACTTGAGATACTCAATAGAAAACTGGAAGTGGTGGGATCACAGTTCCAGCACATGGAGCCTGGCCAGGACTTTAGTTGCTTTCTGAGAGGCAACAGTCTAGGGGCTGGAAGTGTGTGGATGCTGGAGTGAGGCAGCGGGTACCAGGTCTTCTTAAGGGGCCCCAAAATCTTCCCTCTAAACTCATCTTCCTGTGCAGTGGACCTGCCATGGCTTCCCACAACCTCCCTGGCAGTACTATGAAGGCACGTTAAAGTCATCTTTAAGGAGGAAGTTAGTCTAGATTGGGACAATAAGGAGAGTGATGTCCTTATTCGTCAGCCTCACATTTTAGAATATTGTTAATTAATTGCATTTTTATGATTCCTTAAATAATATACACAAAGAGAAAAAAAATGTTCATAATCTGATTAAATTTCCAATCAGAATATACCACAAAAGGAAGCTTTACTAGACCATGTTGTCCATTCTGAAAAAAGTACAAATCTGACAAATAGCAAGCATTCTACCCACAGCTGGACAGCTGAGAAATGGAGACCGGCTGGGAAAGAAGCAGCAGAGTTCGTTCTAGGGTTCAAGCCACATTTTTGGCTAGAAACTCTGGTTTATGTCACAATGCTTGTTATCATCAGTCATTTCTTTCTTCATGAGATAATGGGCAGTTAGTTTTGATCGTGCACTTTAAATAGAATTGACCTCCACTAACCAGATCCATCAAATTTGCTAAAAGATTTCCTTGAGACCATTGTACCCTGTATAGTATCTACATTTTCAAACACAACCTCTGCCCCCCAGCCTTTCTCTTCCTACCCAACCACTTTCCCTCTGCATCCCCGTCTTAAAGACAATGGAAGTCAAGAGGCTGTAAAGTTTTATAAGGACAGCTATTGCCTTCAGGACATTAAGGTCGGACAGACAAGAGTTCAAGTCCTGATTTCTACCACTTAGGAGCTGAGTGACCCAGAAATTTACTTAACCTCTCTGAGCCAGTTCGTAACTGTAAAATTATATTGTCTACCTTACACAGCTGTCAAGAAGAAACTGAATAAATACATAAGGTACTTACCACTCAGTATGTCTTTGCCACCACCATCGAACTGTACAGCGGAAGCCTAACAAAGCGATCATGACTCAGTGAGGGAAGTAAAACAGGGAATGGTGTCACTGGCTAGAACATGGTGAGAGGGAGCAGAGCAAAACACCTCATGGGACTTTCAAACAACTTTTCCTAAAGCCTCTCTTTCCCTACCTACCCAAATGATCTATACCAATTGGCATTTAAGATATTAACATAAAAACAAGGTATATTTGCCTTGTTATCTGAATAAATTAAAATGGAATATTTTCCTTAATCCAAGAAATTAATAATAATTTTTATATCTGGTCCAGGATTAGATATAAACATGTAAAAGTATTCTTCAATATAGTTATCCACAGACCATAACCAATTGGTTGACTTGAGCTGTGAAATTACACACAGAGCAGGCTGTCACCGGCAGGAGGCACTGGGCCGGCCATGAGGGCTGGGCCTGGGATAGGGATGGGGCACCATTCAGCTCTCCTTGCAAGTGAAGAGTCAACACTTAGAAAGATCTCTATGTATAAACTAAGTCCTAATACCACAGGAATTGGCTTCTAACAGGAGTAGTCTAGAAGGAAAAGGGGATGTTGAACCAACCCTTAAAAAGTATTAATAAAAGATAGATTTTGAGTGTGTAAGGGAACATTTTGGGAAGAATTGTTATTGTTTACATTATCTTCACTGAGAGAAACTTCTAAGAGACTCAGCCTTATCAGCAGTGATATCAGTAATTTGTTGGCTTCTCTGATGGTAGATCTTCGGTGTCTCATCTATGAACCAACTTTGGCCGGACTTTTATCAAGTCTGTTAACTTGAAACCAGTTCTCCACCCAAGGCTCACATGCCGTCAAGACTAAACCAGTCTAAGCAAGGCATGAACATCCTTCTTGTCCTAATGTTTCTCTCTTATAAAACTCCAGAAGACTGAGAAGCTCTTGCCTCCTCTCTCAGCTTCTTGTCTTAGACTCAAGATGTCTTTTCCTGTGGACACCAGTGTTTACTCTTGCTGGATCCAAGCAAAGGCATCTTCTAGGCTCAGGCATCAAGGTGTGTATATCCAGATGGCTCAGCCAACCAGTGAAGATAATCTCCATAGTTTGGATTTGAAAGATTATTACCATCCCTCTTCTCCCAGAAGCCATTTCTATAGTTAGAAGCCTCACCTTTGTACAGGATATAGGACAGGGGAAACACACACACACACACACACACACACACATACCGACGAGATTTCATCTTGTTACCATAAGCAGACCTCACATAAACTTATGTGGAAGAAAAAGACAAAACCAATGGCCACTGCTGAGCTTACTCATCAGCCATTCCAGTGGGTGACTAAGAATTGACTGTAATTGTTGTTTCCCACAAAGGCCTGGGAGATCTTTTACGTCTTCTTCCCCCACTTGAGCTGACATCCAGTATGTTTTCTGGAAACTGATGCCAGCAAATGCCCAGTAGGATATTTTGGTTTAGTGTTGTAAAGATCAACCTGGAATGAACAAAATCTGTCTGTTAAACAGTAAAGGAAACAGATATTTAAGCCACCTCTATAGGGAACCAAGGGCAGTATCAGTGCTGACCCAAAGCTGAGTCATTTGTGGCTTTAGGTGGTGGTGAGAACATCTAGTATGTTCTGAAAGGAGAATCTCACAAAGAGGTCATCCAGACCTGAGGTGAGGTGAAGAGGCCCAGGTTTAGCACAACAAAGCAAAATCAAGTTCTAGTTCTACCATTAACTGTGCGAGACCCAGTCAACTGTCTTTGAGACCCAATTCACTCATATGTAAAAAACAAGTACTACTACATGTCCAAAGTAACCATCGCATGCAAATCTCACTGTCTTGCCTTTGCTTTAAAACCAGACACCTGGCCCTTCCTAGGTATTCTACTCATACTACACTTCCCCCTCCGCAGTACTGAGAATCGCACTCTTGCTGTCTCTGCCTTTGCACACACTCCCAAACCCCTCCAAGACCTCTCCCTTCTTCCCTTAGAAAAATGCACCTGGAACCAAGAAAACATTTCTTCATGTTTAAAATCTCAGTTCAGATATCACTTTTGATGAAAAACTTTCCCAGAAAGCTTCCCTGCACCCTACTCCCCCACTCTCTACCCCCGAAACCCTACAGCCTCTCAGAGCCTTCTCCCCACTCGTTCCCTATCCCTCACCTCCACCTCCTTGCCCCCACACACAGAGCTGTTCATGATGAAGCCTCTGATTCTGTTTTCTTCCTGCTCACCTGCACCTTCCCTAACTCATCTGGAAGGTTCCACAGGGCACCCCCAACCAGTTTTTTAATTTGCACAAAGGCTGTGAATAGGCCGGCAGTGGCCCTAGAAGAGTGAGGCTCTGTAGGAAGGTGGCCAGCAGTCCTTGTGTCAGGCTAGAAGTCAGGAGAGGAAATGCCTGCGAATCCAGTTGTGCCTCTGCGGGGGAAGGGCAGGATGTGGCAGGCGGGAAAGGGAAGGCAGGGAAGGCTGCCAAGGAGGTATCTGTGGTATTAGTAGAGGATGTCTGGGGCTTAGCTGAGGTGGATTTGTGGTGTAGGAGGGACTTGCCTGTCTTGTAGAGGATAACTGAGAATAAGAAGGCCTGTGCAATTTGAAAACATCCAGTTCCACAAACACAGTGATTCCTGACAGTGACCCACTTCACTTGTACAGGTCTTACTTTTCTCTCCCGTTCTGTTTTCCCCCGGCCTAAGTTATTCTTATGCTTTGAATCATAAATGTGCCCCAAGAACCATGTGCTCAAGGCTTAGTTACCAGCCATTGCGTTAGTGGGAAGTGGAAGAAACTTCAGGAAGCAATATCTAGTGGAAGGAAGTGAAGTCATTGGAGATGTGACTTTGAAGGAGATATAGGAACCTTGTCCTGTCCTCTCTCTCTCTCTCTCTCTCTCTCTCTCTCTCTCTCTTTGCTTCCTGGTCACCTTGAGATGAACAGTTTCTTCTGCCACACACTTTCATCTATGTGCTGCCTCACCACAGGGGCAAGCACAATAGGACCACGCTACCATGGACTGAAACCTCTAAAGTCGTGAGCCAAAATAAAGCCTTCCCCCTTTTAACCTTATTTTCTCAGTGACAGAATGCTGACTAACACAATCACTCCCCAAGAAACACATAGGTGCTTTGCTCTGTCAGGAGTAAGACCAACCCTACCGCCCATGGGAGGCCTATCTTTTATGACAGTTCTCCCTCTCCCCCCATCTTGTCCTTCATGGCTCTTTACTCCTTTCCTCTGTCTCTACCACCCCTTTGCCCCTATTTCTTTCTTCCATGTCATTTTTACCTTTGCTCTGACTATTCAAGGCCCTCTCATCTTTCCCCACTGCACACCTCATTCAAGACTCCCAGCTTCTCTTGTGCCTCCCTCAGGGGCTTTTTCAGCCCTTTACTTCATCCTCCTTAGTATCAACACCTTGCTTTCACACATTTTTCTCCTTCAATGTCACTTTTTGTCTGTATTCTGGTATCCTTTGGCACTTCCGTGCTTCTTGACCTTACATATTTCAGTTGCTTTGTCCATTTATTCCTTTGACAAGCATATCTGACACATCTACTTATTATATTCTGAACCACATGTAAAGTATTAGTGAAACAAAGATGTATGAGCCCCTTTCAAAAGCTAAGGTATAAGCAATCCCCTGAGGTGTGTGCTGACAGCCTTCAGTACCCTCCCTTAAGCCTCTGTTCCCAACCTCATATGTATCCAAAGCTCCTTAGCTTCTCCTGTCATTATCAGAGTTTCAAGAGGCTTCTGGACACCGGTGCAAAGGTGAGAGGGTTGTAGTGTTGTTCTTAGAACCCTGGCAGGGGGCCAGGTGGGGGGACCTGACAGTATTTCCACCCTCCTGAGGATCAGGAGGATAAGGGCTCAGTCCTGCACCATGTCTGTCCTCTGCCCTGACTGGCAGTGTAAGCCAGGTCTACAACACCAGTGGCCTCCTCCCATCCTCTCACTCCTCCTAGGGAGAGTGAGGCCAAGGCAAGACAGTTTTATGCCCGTTCTGCAATTCTCTGTGAGGACTGGCTTCCGATTTTATAAGAACACCTCCACTGATGTTATAAATCCACAAATTACTAGTTTCCACACCAGAAAGAAGTGTACCTTTGGGTGCTTTAAGAAGTGTTTGGGAAGACATTAACAAAAAATATCAAGAGAAGGCTGTTACTTAACCGTGGTTCTCAATTTTTGGTTGATGTCAGACTCAACAGGGAAGTTAGTAAAAACATAAGGGCCAGGCCCCATCCTGTGTCAACCACCTCAGCCTCCATGGGCTGTACGAGCTGCCCAGGTTAACCTGGCACACAGGCATAGAAATTTCTGCTCCAGGACACTTCTAGCTCCTACTCCTGAGGCAGGATGGCCCTGATACCCAACTGCCATCCAGACCCATCAACCAAACCTGTCCCCTGGCTCTAGCCTCAAGTGTAGATAGACTTCTCCCCCAGAGGACCACAAAGCAAACTGATCCTACCAGGCTTCTCGCTATGACTTTTAAAAAATCATTTCCTCCCTCTTGCTGATTTCTCTCATCCCCGGGATGCAGTAAGTCTAAACTTTGTGTAAACAGAACAGGAAGCAATTGGTTCCATTGAAAGAAGGAGAGAGAAGACTAAGGTTTAACATGTGAACAGTTTTGAAGACTCACAAAATGTGCATCTTGCATAACTGTCAAATTTTGGTCAGCAAATTGGAACAGCTTGGGAGATCTGCAGCAGGAGTGTTTTTGAAGCTGCAGCTGACCACGCACCGGTTCTGTGGTCACTTTGTAGGATTAGCCAAGTTTTGCAAATGAGAAAATATGAAAACATAAACATGAAAAGATTCTCCAAGGTCATGCTGAGGCAGGGGTAGAGGGGATTAGGAGCTCAATGCTCTTCCTCTCGGGCCTATTTCTGTGCTACTGGATAACACAGCTTCCTCCATATAGATGATAAACAGGCTTTTACCTTTAAAATAAAGGTGTGGGGTTTTTTCTCCAAAAAAAGTTCTTATTTTAACCATATTTCAATGTGAATCACCCAGGTAAAAAGGAGCCAACTGAAGGGAAATTAATTACCTCAATCTCCTGGAACATGAGTCAATTTTACTTTTCCCTGCGCTTTACTGAACAGCGCTTTAGACATTACAGAGTGGTTCCCAAACTGCTGCTGGGGAGCTTTTAAAAATATCCACACTCAGGCCTTACCTTGAACCAAATCAGAGCTTTTCAAGCTGAGATGCAGGCATCATTATTTTTTAAACTCCACCACACAGCGCGACAGCAGTGGCACTCAAACGTGTATGTGCATTGGAATCACTGGGGACCTTCTGCGGTGAGACTTGCCTCCCACCCCTCAGCGACTGGGAATTATTTGTTTAAGACATGGCCGGTCCATTGTAAAAGATCCCCCAAGAGATTCCAATGTGCAACCCAGTTCAAGAGCCACTGCTCCAAAGCCTTGCTACTCAAAGCCTCGCTCCCCATGGAGGAGTCAGTACCACCTGTGAGCTGCTTTGAAATGCAGAATCTTTAGCCCCACTCCAGACCTACTAAATCAAAATCTACAGTTTAACAAGATCCTCAGGTGATTTTGATGTATATTAAAGATTGAAAAGCATTTTTTTAGAGCATTACCCCACTGCCAGAGGAAAAAATGTTTTTCACATTTCCAAACACTGAAGAGATTTGTCTCTTTATTCCAATAAAGGGCACAAAAACAAATCACAGAATGTTAGAAATAGAAATAAAAAACAGCTAAGAATAAATAATTAGCATGCCAAGGACACTACATGAATACCCTCACTTGCTTTTCACCATAACCCTATGACATAGGTAAGTACCCATTTCTTAGATGACCAAACTGAGGATCAGACCTGGATGAATAACAAAGACCATCTAGATAGGCAGAGTGAGGGCTTACCATAAGGTTACCAAAACTAAAACACATGCTTTCAACCACCAGTCAAACTTGCTCAACCTGTGTGCCAAACATTCTGAATGAATTACAGATATAACCTAGACATTGATCTCTGAGCCATCTCTAAGGTATAACAGAGCCTGGTAGTCACCCACTGCAGGAGGAAAAAAAGTACTACAGAGCTATGTTCCAAATTATACTTTAGCTAACTCGTCTTTTTTGCCTGTTGCTGGACAATGGAAAAGCTGCCCTTCTGACATGTGAGGACCTCTCTGGGATCAACCAGCATTTGAAACCAAAATAGACTCAGAACCCAGGAGTCACAGCTGCCCACATACCTCTTCCCAAGCAGCAGTGTTTCTTAAAATGCGCTCCCTGGGAACTTGTAAGATTCCCCCGTATCCCAACACCCAAGACCTCTTTCCCTCAAAACTTTTGACAAGCCCTTCAGGCAATTCTGATGTTCTCTAGTCTGAGAACCAGCACACTGAGGCAAGCAGCCCCTGTGGCCCTCCTGTGTGCCAGCTCAGACCTCTGGCGCTTGAGCCCTTGCTTCAGGCTAGAGCTTCTCTCTGCAAATAACTGAAATTTACATGCTGATGTAATCTTCTTAGGGCCTTCTTTACCTTTTAGGAAAGAGTTATATATAATGCTTTAGAAAAGAGGAAGTACTGTAAATGATGGCTAAAAACAAATAAAATATTAAATGCATTTTCCATGCCTTTAACCCACATTCTGCTGGAGCCATAAACATGCGAACACTAAAAAGGGAAAGGAGAGTTAGCAATTTTGAACACCTTCTGCATGCCGTACATAGTTTATCCACTCATCATCTCATTTAATACAGTGATCCCCACCTGAGAAATGAGGAACCTGAGACTCTCAGAGATGAAGTGATTTACACAATATCACAAACTAGCAGTGGTTCCCCAGGACTTGTTCCATAGCCTCTGCTCTTGTGTTGTTTGCCTTCCAGCAGATAAGAGTGATCTTTCCAGTATCTGGATTAACTGGATTCCAGAAAACCCAGAAGAAGCTCCCATAACACACCTGCCTACTCAAAGCCCAAGGAATACCTGACTCAAAATTTTTCCTGTGTCTTTGGGAAAGGCCCACTGCCAGCATGTCCTGTGTTCTTGCTGCACTGTGAAAGCTGTTCTCAAAGCGTAAGAACAGATCAGCCATGAAAAGTGAAATAGCTCAGCTGTGCGTGAGCATCTCAAAACACTTAGAAATCTATTCTTAGTCAGCAGCATCTGTTCCAAGGCAGCAGGTCTAGCATTGCCAATGCCCTGCTGGGAAGCCTGAGCCATGCTCTTTAGAAGAGCAGGGAATCCTACTGCTGCACCTAGAACTTTGGAAATGAAATCCTAAGGGGAAGAAGCACATGAAGATGGTGCTTCATGAATTGCCAGTGACCATGAAGACATCCTTCTCCTTCTCCCCGGTAGGAACTCATGTTCATGCCACTAAATATATCAAGGCTCGGAGCTATGATCCAACAAAGAATAAAAAGAGAACTGGATAACTCAATCTCAGAAAAACATATTTGAAAGTCTACATGGGCTGCATATCAATCTATATGGGTTCCATCCTTGTCTGTTTGACCCAGCACACCTCTAAACAACCAATTCCCAGTCACCATGCTCATCCATAGGATGGACATGCATTAGCTTACCTGCACATCAAGATAAGATAAGCCACATCCTTCCAACACTTGGTCCAGTGGCTGAGTCCAATTCTAGAGAACTCACCAAGTAAAGCAAAAATGTTGTCTTAGCTTTGTCATCCATGCAAGGAAAAAGCTATTCTCTGCTCTGTGTAATTTTCATTTGAATTATATTCTTTTGCCAAAATGCAGATCAGTTGTTTCTGTATCACTTTCCCTTCTTGTTGCAAGCTAGTTAGGCCTGAGAATAACTGAAAATCTACATCTATAAGTAATACCACTTATTTACCACTACTAGGATTACAGGTTCTAATCCCACCATCTCATCAGGGCACATACATCACCACCAGGCCTAATTTTTAAAGTCAAAGATAAATTTAGTCAAATTACAGGAAATAAGATCAACATACAAAAATCAATTATTTCTGCACTAATAACTATCCTGAAAGTAAATTAAGAAAATTGTCCCACTGCAGTAACATCAAAAAGAATAAAATACTAAGGAATAAACTTGCCCAAGGAGGTGATAAACTTATACACTGAAAATTACAAAACACCAATGAAAGAAATTAAAGGAGACACAAGCAAAAATGGGAAGACATCTTGTGTTCACACAACCCAAAGTAAGCTGCAAATTCTCAGAAATCCCTATCAAAATTCCCATGGTGTTTTTTTTTTATTGAAATAGACAAGACAATCTTAAAATTCATATGAAACCACAAAAGGCCAATAAGAGCCAAAGTAAAGAAAGAACAAAGTTGGAGGCTTCATATTTCCTGATTTCAAAACATACTGCAAAACTAGAGTAACCAAAACATTATAGTACTAGTATACAAATAGATATATTGACCAATAAGCCAGAATAAAGAGCATCTGTTCCATATATCTGTCCCAGGCTACACATATGTGGTCTACTCATATTCAATAAGGGAGCCAAAACACAGAACTGGGAAAGAAAAGTCTCTTAAAAAAAAAAAAAAAAACAGTGCCGGGAAAGTCTGACAGCATATGCAGAACAAAGAAGTTAAACTCTGTCTTACACCATAGAGAAGAATCAACTCTAAAGGGCTTAAAGATTCCAATATAAAACCTGAAACTATAAAACTCCTAGGAGAAAATTTATGGGTAAATTTTTATGACATTTGTCTAGGCAATGGTTTTTGTTTGTTTGTGGGTTTGTGTGTGTGTGTGTGTTGTTGTTGTTGTTGTTTTTGGCTATGACACGAAAAGCACAAACAACAGAAGCGAAAATAAACAAGTAGGACTCTATGCTACTAAAAGCATAGAAAAGGAAATGATCAATTGAAAAGGTAACCTCAGAATGGAAGGAAATATTTGCAAACCATATATCTGATAAAGAATTAATATTCTAAATATGTAAAGAACTCGGTAGTGAGAATATAAGAATAAAACTAGGCAAAGGATTTGAATAAAATATGTCTCTAAAGAAAACATACAAATAGCTAGTAGGTATATGAAAAGATACTCAGTATCACTAGTAATTAGAGAAATGCAAATGAAAGTCCCAGTGAGATAATCACACCATACCAATAAGAATAATTATAAAAAGAGTAAACATTAGTGAAGATGTGGAGAAATTGAAATGTACATACTTTTTAAATTTTTTAGATTTTATTTGTACATATTTGTAGCTCATGTGGTTTACAATTGTCTTGGGGAATGGCTGTATGTGAAACATAGATACTTTGGGTTGGAACTTAAGATGTGCAGCTACTACTAAGCAAGACATCATGGAAGTTCTTCAGAAAATTAAAAATAGAACTACCATATGACAGTAACCCTACTTTTGAGTATAAATCAAAAGTAACTGAAAGCCAGATACCCAAGGATATTTGTAGACCTATGTTCATTACCGCACTATTCACAATGCCGAGATACAGAATCAATGTAAGTATTCATTGATGAGTGAATAAAGAAAATGTGATATACACATACAGTGGAACATTATTCACCCTTAAAAGGCAGGAAATCTCACCTTTTAGAGCAACATGTTTGAACCTGGAAGACATTATGCCAAACTGAAATAAGCCAGTCATAAGACAAATTGGTTCCAGGTATATGAGGTCTCAAAAATAGTAAACTCACTGAAAAAGAGTAGAATGCTATTTTCCAGGGCCTGGGAAATAGGGAGAAATGGGGAAATGCCATTCAACTAGTAAAAAGTTTCAGTTATACAAGATAAAAATGTTCAGTGAGATCTGCTGTACTACATTGTGTTTATAACTAACAGACTGTTATTAGTCATGTAAAAAATTAAGGTAAATCTTGGTTTTAGAGTTCTGACCATAAAAAGTCAGTTAAGTTGATAAATGAATTATTCAGCTCTGATAAGCAATACCACATTATTAATTGTTACAGGGCCCCTTGAATAAGGAGTCAAACTGGAAAGATCCACAGTACCAGAAAGCACACGGGTCTCCTTTCCCAGTGAGGCAGGGAGGGCGTCGTGAGCAGCTGTGTGAAAGGGGCAGGGCAGGGGCCTCTGCCTATTTCTGTTCACTTGTTCTATTTTGTATTGTGTTGCTGTGTAATTGCAGAAACGTTGGAAATGGTCTAAAAGCATAATTAAATGCCTCTTGGCTAGAGAGAACATGAAATAGGAAGGTAGAAAGCTAGAGAAGGGTGTAAGTGATTAGAAAGGTTGGCTGAGGATGGACATGAGAGGTTCTATGTTTGTTGTCAGTTAAAGCTCTCTCTGTGGCTTGCTGGCAAGGGCAAAATTTCTTTAAGAAATATTTTTTAAAGAGTGTTTTGGAGTTGTTTAACATCCACTGACCCTAGTGTCATGGACCACTTTATTTAATATTGTCCAAATCATTCATCATTCCCATGTAACAGAAGAGGAATCTGAGGTTCAGGGTGTTAATGGGCCACCCTGAGATCCTAGAACTCATGATAGGTTGTTGAGTCCGGTCTCACTTCCTGTAGCCTTTACTTCTCTGTGTGCCAGAAAAAGCCACCTCAAAACACTCCAAGAGTAAGGCAGTCAGTGTAAACAAGAGGACTTGAGATCAAAAAAACTAGTAAAAACAACTGCCTGTATTTGGCGTTAGTGTTGAGAAAACAGTAGGTATTTTGGGGGACTACAGCAAAAACAAAAAATTGTAGAAATCACCAGTAAACAGTCACTACTTAGAACTAATTGATTGTTATCTTCCAGAAATCAGACCCAGTTGTCAGATCTGCTGATTTTTTAGTAGAAACTGGAAGTCAGATTTTTATATCAACTCTCCTGTTTAACATTAGCTCAAAAAAAGTTTATTTTTAACATTTATTTATTTATTGGTACAATTTAGGTATACAAAATGACGGCATTCATTATAAGGAATTTGTATCTGTACATAATACATATGAATCTTATTTATTTGTTTGTTTGTTTGTTTGTTTGTTTTTGCCATTCTCATTCCTCTTTTTCAAGCTCCCTTCCCCTCCAGTTCACAGAGCTCGGTTTTCATTTTATCCTACTTTTCTCATTTTTTTGTTTCCCTACCTTTCTTCCATTCCATGCTCCCTATTTCCCTTTTACTTTTGAACAGTTTCTTCCTATTTCATAATATCTACTGTACATTATATTTTATTTAATTTTCAGTTTCTCACACCAGAGAAATAATGCAATGTTTACATGTGTGTCTGATTTATTTCACTTATGATTATGGTCTCAAGGTCCATCCATTTATTTAAATATCTCAAGTTTTTCTTTCTTTGTGGCTGAGTAATACTCCATTATATTAAAAAAATCATATCTTTTTTACCCATTCATTAGTTGATAGGCATTTGGGTTACTTCCAAGATTTAGCTATTTCAAACAGAACCACTATAAACATGGGTGCACAAATATCACTGTAATATGATGCTTTTAATTCTTCTGGGATACCTAGAAGGGGATAGCTGGGTAGACTTGGACCTCTAATCCTAGTTTTTTGAGGAATTGCCACACTGATTTCAGTGGTTGCACCAGTCTACACTCCCCCCAACAGTGGAAAAGGAGTCCTTTTCCCACAGTACTTTCAGGATTGGTTATTGGTTGATAATAGCCATTCCTTCAGGGTGAGATGGAATCTCAGCATTGTTTCAGTTTGCATTTCTCAAATGACCAGTGATATTGAACATTTTTTCATATATTTATTTGCCATTTGTACTTGTTCCTCTGAGAAATGTTTATTCATCTCAGATGCCATATTTGGACTGAGTCTTTGAATATGAATAATTAATTTTTTCAGTTTTTTATATGTTCTAGATATTAGTCTTTTATCTGAAGAACAGCTGGCATAAATTTTTCTATGGGTTGTCTTTTCACTCTGTTGGTGATTTCTTCTGCCATGCAAAAGGTTTTTAATAAGATGAGATCCTAGTTGTTGATTCTGTGTAATAGTTCCTGCGCAGTTGAAGTTTTGTTCATAAAGTCTTTGCCTGCACCTATGTGTATGAAAGTTTTATCTAGCCTATTTTCCAGCAGACTTAGTGTTTCTGATTTAATATTTAGAACTTTGATCAATTTCAGTTTTAGTTTAGTGCATGGTGATAGATATGGGTCTAGCTTTATCTTCGCCATGTGGAAAACCAGTTTTTCCAGTACCATTTATTAAAGAGTCTATCCTTCTTGCAGTAAATATGTCTGGCCCCTTTGTCAAATATCAAGTGACTGAGTGTGTTTGGAGTTGTTTCTGCAGCTCAGAAAAGTTTTAACCTTAGCTAAAATATCAGACAGACAAAACGAAAGTTATCCACAAACTAAGTTCAGCTCACATACTACCAGAGGTAAACTTGACTTTATCTAAAACAAAACTAAGTCATTAAATTATATCATAGTGAGGGCCACAGAGATCTTTTGTTCAGTACCTGCATTTTGTGGACAAAATTTTTATGCCACAAATATTAACTGAAATTGTAAATATTAACCTTGGTGACAGTGTTGAGATAGTAATTCTGTTTTCTACATGTTAATGCATAGAAAGCACATGCATGTTTGCACACCAAGGTTGGAATTCCAGTCCTGCTAGTTGGGAACTCTGTAACCTTAAATAAGTAATTTAGCATCTCTAAGAACTCAATTTCTACTCTATGGCTGTACCATGCTGAACACGCCAGATATCGTCACAACTCAGTGATGCTGCAAAATGACAGCACTACCGTGTGAATTATAGCAGAGATAAACTTTAAATTATCAGACACATACCCTTTCAGAGGAAGCTTGGTCAAAGCCTCTGGCAGCCCCCCTACCTCCACCCTTCTCTTGATCCTTTGGATAACCTTATAGAAGCTTGTTTTGTGGATTTTTTTCACAAAATTAATGCCAGACAGAAACTGGGACTCCTAATTTTGTCTGCAGCAGGTTTTTTCACTACATTTCTTGGCTGCTCTGTCACACATTCACTGGATATGTTGCTTTGTCAAGATCTGAAAGTGTACAGTGGGTTCTGAACCTTGCCCTGCTACAGTCATTTCACTAGTTGAAAGCAGACAGAAGAGCAGACCTCCTTCAGCCCTTCCTCTTCCTGCCTCCATTGCCTAAACTCAGGGTGTTCCTTCCCACTGTAAACACCAGTTGTGATGAAAAGTAGGTGATTTGGGTTTAGCTTAGTTTAGTTCAGTTTTATCTGAGGTTAAGAGAATCCCATGGCAATGAAAAATCAATACTATATTTGGCCACATAGAATTATTAAAGCACCAAGATTAAATGAAACATAAATAATAGTTCATTGATTTTTTAATACAACTTTTTGTAATTTGGTATATAACAATCATAATTATTCTCAACTCACCAAGCCCTTGACTTAGCTGAGTATATTCTATAGCATTTATTATGAATTTATGTTTCATTATCTCATTGTATTTGTTCTATTTCTTTTTCAGACCTATGTTAGAAAGAAGATTTATAAACCCCTTTCTTCTCTTTTTTTACTCTCTGGATCCTCATTGAATGTTTTATTTTACCAATCTTTTAACATCCTGCAAGGGCTGCAAAGGCCTTCAAAACACTGACTTTTGCTAAAAGATGGAATTTTTCAGTATGAATAAATACTATAGGACTCTTACTTTAAAATCTGATCATGGTGATTAAACCAACCTCTGACTCTGAAACTACCCAATGCTTAAGCATCGTATTATTCAAAAATTTCCAATTCTAGGCCAAATAAGACTCAGATAAGCTCCTGTGAGTGACAGTAACATGCTAAAATTCACAGCTGCCAACCTCAATCTCCGATCAGATTCAGCAACACAAAATGAACCTGCACAATGATTCTCAGTTCCTAAGTGCACTCAGTTTGAAGGTCCTCTCTTCCATAAACACAGAGGATGCTGAGGGCCATTATAAAGGAAGTGACAATTATGCCCCTTACTGAAGAGCCATAGGATAAAAAAACAGTATAAGTAAGTCTCTCTTCTCCAGACAATTCCAAAGTAGCTGTTCATGTCAGGTCCCTTATGTAAAGATGTGATTGCAAAGCTGACTTTGTGCAGATAGTGTTGATTTGGGGCAGAGAGAAACCAAATAATACTAAAATAATGTAAGAATGAGGAATACGTGCAGATGTACATATTCAGCAGGCCACTTGTTAAGCTGGGCCTGAACCAACACATACAAGTAGGTCATTGAAAGTCAATGCAAACCAGGGCAGCTCCCCAGGCAGGAAATATTAACCTGCAGGAGGAATCTTGCAGACAAGTGATACATTTTAGCCTAGCAACTATATATTTTATTTATGGGTTGATATAATCACAGAGATATATAGGGAGAGGACTGCATATAATATGCATGCTTGAGCATACTCCAGAATGCAGACAAGAAGAGAAACTTATACCTACACATTCTCTAATTTAAGCCCCACCACCCCCAAATAAAAGAGAAGTCAGAGCTGTCTAATTACAGTTCTAGGGCCCCAGTGTAAGTAGTTTCTTCTCTTTAAGCAACCCCAGGTTCCCACCTCAGTTAACACCTTCTGCTCAGCAGCCAGAACAGGGCCATTAAGGCACAGAAAAACAGGAGGACTCACGTATGCCATCTGGTCCCAGAGTCTTGCATTTTGGAAGAGAACATGAAGGGGCAGAGTTTTCTTGCTACTCATCTGCTCAAGTGTGAGCCAATCTTAGGATGAAAATGCTAAAAACACAGAATACGAGTGGGGAATAACCTTCAAGATCACCAAATCCACATGCCCCATTTTATAGTTCCAACATTTTCCCAACTACAAGAGCTGCTCAGTAGGCACAGAAAGTAGAGAGTTGTCTTGTGCCCAGGGGGTGGTAAAAAGAATATGGTACCTCAGTTCACAAATTGGATTCTTTCCATGATTCTATTGGCAAACCGGGTTGAATCAGAATCTAACCAAATTCAATGGCTAGGTTCAGTGTTGACCTTATGGGGAAATTTGATTCTGTTCTTATTCAACTCAGTCTGCAACCAGAATCACGGTGAGAATTCAGTTCACAAACCAAGGTATCCACTGTCTATTCCATTTGGCTAACCCTAACCCTAACCCACAGGCGTACTAACTGAGGCGAGTTTCCCAACTTTTCTTATCAGTTCACTCATCTGTACAATGGAAACAGTAAAGTCCTCCCACCATCCTCTCAAACCCAAAGTGCTTCATAATTCACTTGGTGTTAAATTTGACTAGAACTAGACTTATTTGGAGATAAAACCTGAACTGAAGTAATGCAAGGCCTGATTTTGTCAGGATTCATCCCTTGGCAGCTGAGTTCCTTACCAGGGTGCAGGGGAGGGGCTTCTAAGCCAAAGGTGAGGCCTCTGATTCTGGATCCTCCTCGTGTGTGCTCAGTGAGGAGCCTTCTGCTGGCTCCACATTTCCAGGCTCACATCTCCTCTGTTCCACTTGAAGCAGCGGGTTAGATCAGAGAGACCCAAGAGACAGTACTTCTTTACAGACAAAGGCAGCACAGAGCCGCTCAAAACTGAGGCTGGGACAAGAGTCTCTCCAGCTGGACTCTAAATGTTCATGTTGGCTCAGCTGCAACATTTTTCTGTGGCATTTCCTGACTTTTTTCTGTCCTTTTCTAAACCAGAAAAGGGACATCATAAAAGGAAGAGACTCAGCTATCACTTAGTGGAATTTGTCAGTCTGAAAAATATCATTAATTTTAAAGGAGTGGTATCTGAGAAAACTAAAACAAAACAAAAAAAAAAAGCTACATGACACTGCAAAAATCCTTCAAGACAGACTTTTTAAAAACCTGCTCCATGAGAGCTGGATTTAACCCCTGATTGTCATCTTTTTCTTACATTTCTGGATAGTTTTAAATTGGGATTCTCCTTTTCTCTACTGATGTCTCCACCTCAGCAATTATAGCTTCTTTTTTTCTGAAGTCTCAGACCGTCCCTGTCAGGTGTGTAGAGAGAACACTTGGCTTTGGCACATGATCAAGGCCAACCTCACAAGTGGGCAGAGCAAGAAGTATGATGGGAGGGAGCAGCAGGCTCAGAATAAACCCTAACATCTGGCCCTCTGCCACTCCGCCTCACTTCTCTGAGGACAGAAGGGTTTTAATCAGCAGCAAATATCTAAGGCAAATGCCACTTGATGAGACTAAGTTATCAGATTTAGCACTTTAGTGAACAGAGATGGGCAGCAAATCCTGTGGGAGTGGACACTGTGAAAGTGGGAGTGGAACCAAGGAGGGAGTTACTCAAAGGTAGGATGACAGGGTGCAAAGGACGAGCTTCACCCACCTCACTGTTCCCTGAGTCACTTTCAGGCAAGTCAGAATCCTTTTTGTTCCTCAGTCCTTTGCCCTGCTGGCCTGGCAGAGTTATGTGACTTTTTCTAACCCTGGGATCTGTCCTCAGTTCTATTTCAGATGCAACAAACATTTTTTTGAATATCAATTGTGTGCCAGGTCTTGAGATAGGTACTGAAAGGAGATTAAAAAAAAAAAAAAAAAAAGTACAGCCCTGTTTTTGCTTTCAACTACCCAGGCAGTGATAGCAAACCTTTTAGAGCCTTCAATGGCACAGACAGCCTGCTGCAGCATGCATGCCATAGTTCACCACCACTGACCTAGCAGTTGGTACCTGAACAACATGGAAAAACACTAATTCTCAAAGTAGGTTCCATGGAACATGAAGTCTGGCAGATTGGGAAGCTGGGGCCAGGGATTTAGCTCAGTGGCATAAACGCCTGCCTGGTAAGCGTGCGGTCGCAAGTTCGATCCCCGGTACCAAAAAAAAAACCAGATTTGGAAAGTGTAAGGAATAGGTGCCTTTAAAATATATTCCTTACTCCATGCTGTTTAGAAAGGCCTTAGCAATGAAGAAATATGCTTAGTCCATGCCTTATTTGGGCCCAAAATCCATCTGTCATGTACCTTACATCTGTTATCTTAACTTCTACCATACATCATACTTTGGGAGCTTCCCCTCTGCATGATTTCAGCCAGGTGTCTGGAAACCAGAAGTGGGGAGCGTCACATCAAGGCAATCTGGCTCATCTCTTCTCTGTGCTGTGTGTGATGGCTGAGGGCTCTTTCAAAGAGGAAGAAAAACCTGTTAGCAATGACTAAAGACACATTGTTTCATATCCAAACCTGGTGTCTGGGATCGCATCATCAGACTCCTATTTGTTTCTGCCACATTCGTCCTTTGGCTCATTTATTTAATGAATAAGCACTGAGTACCTGTTACGGAAGCCACTGCATTGAAAACAGATTACACCCTGTCATCTAGAAACCTGCAGTCTTCCAAGTAGAGCAGGGAAAGTTCTGGGCAGTTGCTCATAATTCAAAGAGTTGTACATACCATAATTAAGGGACCATAACCCTGGTTTTCCAAGACAGTTATATTTTATACCCATTGTCCTGTATAATATGTACAAGTGTCCCCTTTCTCCCTTTTAAGAGTCTTACTTTTGATGACACATTTCATAGTCCCTCTGGTTACAATATGTGCAGGTATTAGAGGATCAGAGGAAAGAAGTTCAAGAAAAGCTTCTCAGAGGATTTGATACTTCAACTGAGTTCTGGTAGCCAGGATAGTAGTAGAGTCTGTACAGAGGTGGAAGAAATAGCAAGTGAAGAGAATGAGTGAAAAGCAAGTTTCAGCAATGTATTTACTTTGGACAAGAGAGGTTTCAGAGACCAATTGCATAAGGCTAAGTAGTTGAGGAACCTGTCTTCTAAGAGCCTCGATAAGACTGTCATGGGATTATAAGCAGAGAAGTCCCATGTTGTTATCAGTTTTGCAGATGAACCTTTCCGACGGTGAACTGAGCCAATTAACGGAGCCACTAATCCAAGCAGAGCATTATAGTATCTGCCCAAGGGATGGGAGGGATAGCATCTAGGTGACAGCAGTAGCTGTGTATTGGGCAGAATGGATGAGTTGGTGGATGGATGGATGGATGATGGACAGACAGACACATGGGTGAAAGGATGGATGGAGAACTCTCTGGAAGGTATAACCGACAGATTTTGTGATTAACTGGCTATGATGGGGCAGAGAATAGAAAGAATTAAAGGTTAGGCCCATGTTTGAGCATGCAAGTGAATAACAACTTTCAATGAGACAGGAAGTATAGAGGTTGAAACAGGCCAGGAAACAGCAGCTTGGGATAGAACCAGTGAGAAGGGATTTTGCTGTGTCTCTCAGAGTTCTTGGTCTTTTGCAGAGCTTCGGTGTTGGAAGAATAAAGACAAAAGGACAATTTTTAAAAATGATTCAGAAGCATTCTTGAAACTGAATGAAACAAAAAGCCAAGTCAAAGTGTACCAGAGCAATCTTGTTACTGGCACAATGAATCACTGGCTACCATTGTTTAGAGGCAGTGAAAGCAGCCTCCAACACCAAGCTGTTCTGTTCAGCATCACAACAGAGTGGGTATAGACAAGGGCCCTATATACATCCTTCCCACTAATCCTGAGCATGAGGTTTTAGCATCCAGTGTTTGCTTTCACTGATAGCCCAGCCATAGACCTTCAGGTATCACGTGATGTCACTCACTCCTCATGCAGTGGAAGGTTTGAAATCTAGTGGTGGAAGCCATAATCAACCCCTGGAGTCATCCACCAGCCATATCCACTTACTTATTACCACCTCCCTGAGTACCAAATATCACTGGGTCCATTGAACCCATGGGGAACATCTAGGGTAATGGGTTTTGTTTTGGTTTTGATCAGAGGAGATCAGAGTTTTAATTTATCACAGTAACCATTGAATCTTCCAAGGTTATTTGAAGCCTAATTGATGATTGTCCAATCATTCTTGGCTTTAGGTTCTGGGTTTCAAAGTATACTAACATTATTCATCTTGGTCAAAGCCTAGGAAATTAAAGAGACCACATAGCTGTATGGATCCTACATTTTCCATGTAAAGAACAAGAAAAATCACTGTGAAATTTCTCCATCAATTGGGCTCTGTTAGGTAGACAGTGCCAGAGCAGAGGATGTCCTGTCCATAGCCATCATAAAACTATCTCACCTAAAACTAACAGGGTCAGTGGCAGACTGAGTCCAATGCCTAGAAGCTGAGCTATATGGCGATGTATTATTTGCCCTCTAAAGGCTACTTTTTGTGGTCCAGAGAGCCAATCTTTGCATACAGAGCAAAATTTTCCTTCATAATTTGAGACCCAAAATCAAGGTGAATCTTTTAAAGAGAGTTTAGAAAGACCTCTTGGTCCTGAAAATGTAAACTGAACAATATATTTACTTTTTATTTAGCAGTCTCAAGAAACCTATGGGCATTTGGATTTTATAAAGTGTGATGTGTTCTTCAGTTTTTGCTATAATGGGAGCCCAAGCTTAGCTCTTTTTTCCTATGCTCTTTCTGTGTATAGCTGGGATTACAGTCATCATAATCAAGCATTTAAGCAAACAAAAATAATCATTGAAAGCTATTTTCCATAAGCTCTTTAGTTCCAAATTCACTACAATTCTGTTCAGAAGGAAATGTTCCATTTTTGCCTATTGTACTACTGTCAGCAGTAGGAGCAATGACCAGTTCTATACATATAAAATTAATTCCATTTCAGCTTTTCTGAATAAAAACAAATCAATCAAAATCTCAAGGTTTTTATTCCAGGAAGACACTTTTTTGTTACAAACCAGAACCTACTGCAGAACACCGTGCTAGTTATACTTCAAACTAACCAGCTGGTATAACTATCAGCCCTTCTTAAAAAATTGAATAGTTTAACTCTGGAAAATTTTTTAATCTTTCAATTACTCTTTGGAGTCCACTTTAGGAGAACACATCCCTTAACTCAGTCCATTCCTAATTAAAGTGCAAAGGCCTTTCGTTACAATGATTCTATAAACCTACTCACTATTACTCTATTACCACTGAAGAACAAGGTGCTGAGCAGAAAATGGGAAAATGACTTACCGCCTGCCTAAATAGCAGTGTTGGGAATTTTTCCAAACTCTAAGGAAATAGTTATATAGTCAGGTCCCTCATTGTGTGAGCAAAAACATAAAATTTGCAGGGATAACTCGGAACAATAGGCAATCTTCTCTAGGTTCTCCTTTCAACCTCAGTAACCCGTGAATCACAAAAATGAGACAGACACCAAAAAATTCACAGAAGACATTTACAATGGCACCTCTGGAAGAGAAGCTTCAGAGTATAAGGAAGAGATAAAAGAACTTTGATTTATTTTTCCCTTCTGTTTATAGCACCCTTTCATGTCTCCCTGTATCAAGCTATTATTTGAGTAAATAAATTAGAATTTACTTTACTAGTGTACTTCTAAATTGGCAAAGCACATATATGAACTGACCAAACCAAAGATCAAGCACAAAATAGGAAATGTTACCAGTCTTGCTACTTCCTCCTAGTCAATGCTGACTATTGATCTAGAGCTGCCTTGCTGGGTATTTTTTTAAATCTCCTTTGCTTACCAGAAATTATCCCCCATTGCACACCAGCCCAAGTACTGGGACAGAGATGGTCCTGAGACATGGGGAAATTTGCTGATGCATACTTCCCAAGGTCAGAAATAGGAGAGCCTCATTTTGCATAAAGATGTCTAATGGTATGGGCTATAATGTCCCAAAGGTCACTAGTATTGGTATCAGCTTCACAGTCTGCCAGACATTCAGAAGTATTCTTCCAAAGAGTCCAGAATTAATCTGAGTTATTGCTTCCAGGGGAGACACCAGAGGATGCCATGTTGACTGTCATCTGCAAACACTGAGATCTGCTGTGATTATTTTGCAGATACATTTAGATCCAGAACTGTGTCCCAGAACTAGAAAGAAGCAGTGGGGAAAAAATATCACTCCATAGCACCAAACAAAGGCAGCGCTAACCTACGTAAGGATACTGTAAATCCCCAGCTGACCTAAGGGGGGCTAGAAGGGATATCACCAGACAGGAAACACCAGTGATCTATGGGACCCTGGGCACTTCTCATACTGAGAATGCCTCCGACACAAATGTCAAATTTCAAAAAGCCAGATTTACAGTATGGGCTCTAAATAGTAACAGGCTTCCATGGTCTTTCAGAAGCTAACTGAAAAAATCCTGGACTGTTTGCTTGGTGTGCTCCAAAATCTCAGAAATGTCACAGAGCCTCTGTGTCCACCAGCACTATGTGAGGGGCCCAGGACCTCACCACAGCTCCCAGGCAAGTCCTGGAGCATTGACTGAGCCCTGCCTGCCTCTTCCCCCCAGCACTTCCTCCTCCCCCGCTCAGAAACTCTCCTTCGAAAGCACTCTTAAAATCAGCAACAGAAAAAAAGAAGCTCACTTAGAAGAAAATAATAACAACTAACATTCAGTCAGCAGATGGCATACGGAATATGAAAATTCTCTAGCTTCTAAAATCATCAGCTTTTAAGTGACCTTGACCTCTTTTTTGCTGGTTAAAAGAGAATATGTCTTTCAGCTCTGGGTGCACAATTAACTCTGAAATTCCAGCTGCTCTTGGGTTCTGGTTATAAATCGTGTCTCATATTTCCTCAGTTGTTTAATTCCTACAATGCTCAAAACACCAGTTTGGGAATAAAACCTTAAAACTGTAATAGAGAGAAAGAAGGGGGTGAGAGAGTCTGGTTCTTCTTACAGGGTCCTCTCCTTCTCTTCTTTGTCCTCCAGGATTTAGGGTCAGATAAGGTAAAAATATTAAAACTTCCTTCTTTGCAAATAGAAGTCTCCAGTACACTCCACCTCCCCTCCCCGGAAAGTCTTTTCATGTTAAATCGTGGCTGGTCCTGATCCCAGCCCAACCCCCATGATCCTCGCCACAAGCTCCCAACTTACTTTCACCTATTGATTGATAGCTTTAGGTGCGAATGATGCCTCAGGGAACAGAGCAGAGTGATGAGAGGACCCTCTAGTGACCGTTTCTGAGGTGAAGGAAGGGATCATGCAGCAGAGCCTGAATTCACATCCTGAACCTCCACTTCCCAGCTACATAGCCACAGACTGGCTGACGTGCCTCCCAGGCCATCTCTTCCTCACCCTTAAAGTGGGAATAACGATCAAGCTGTCCTAGAATTTAAGGAGCTAATCCATGTAAAATGCTCAGTGCAAGGCTTCCCACATACTTCATGTTTAATAAATGCTAGGCACCATTAATGTTAAAATTCTGAGCTAAATGGTTAGACAAGTATGAGCTGGCTGCTTTTGTTTCTAGCTTAAATCAGAAGCTGAATGATATTGCAGAGAACTGGGATACAAGAATAGCAGGAAACTCATTTATAACATGGAAGGGGCTGCTGATATCAGCCTTATTCACGGTTAATCAACAGGAACCTCAAAGATATTTGAAACTTCATGTAGATCCAAAGGAATCAGCTGTCTGCATCATGCATTGTGTCAGCAGAAAGCTTTGCTGAGCTTGGCACATGCCATAAATGATCCGAGAGGAGCACTGGCTCAAGAGCCAACACCCTCCTGCCACTGCAGAGTGGCTTCACAGGTATCAAAATTTTTTAAAAAGAAATATTTAAATAGGAGATTATTTAGACACCAAGATCCTATTAAATCAATGTGGAGATCTCATAAGATCCAGTTTTCCTTCCCAAATTCCACTTACTTCCCCATACCCCAGGTCAAGCCAGAAATATCTACAGTGTGATCACATTTCTGAGCAATGGCCAATACTTCCTACCCTTGACCACTGCCAAGTAGTAGAGGGACATAAATGAGGGGAAATCTCCATCTTTCTGGAATAATTCCATAGAAATTCTACCTGAAGGTCACAATCAACTCAGCCTTCCAATTCCTGACGTGCCTTCAAACTGGGTTTCAAAAACAGGCCAAGAGTTAAGTCCCACTGAAATTTCTGGAGCTGGCATTAAAGGAATCTTCTTTCCCAGAACTCCTAGCTGCAGTTGGATATTAACAAGAAGAAAAGAACAATTATCATTTGGGACTCCAAGTGCCACTTTATGTCACTTTAAAGAATGAATAGACTTCCAGCTCCCCTCAGCTGTCTACTCACAATTACAAAGCAACGGTAAATAATCATGGCAAGTGGAAGGTTTGATTTAGGAGTGTGAAATTGTTAACTATTCAGTGCTTTCTCTTCCTTTTCTGTGGCGACACAAGCAGGACAGCTCCTTCTACTAGTTTGGCTTGAATCCAGATCTGCACCTTGCAATAAAAAGTTGCAGAACTGTTTATTAAAGTGAACACAAAAACACCCAAGACAAACCCCCCAGAATGATTCTTATTATTTTTACAAGGCAGTAATATTCATATCATGAGTCATGGTTTAATTTTTTTCCCTAGTCATTTTATTTAGGCAAAGGATCATATTTGTTCACGCCAACAAAAGTTTTGAGTGCTTTAGAAGGAAGTTCACCTTTTCGTTTCCTCAGCACACTGGTTTCTGAGTAGCTGTCTGAGTTGTCCTTGAGAAGATGTCCTTGAGAAGAGGTGGACAGGAAGCAGGACTTTCTCTCCCTTCACATCTGTAATTCACTCAGCTGGAGAGGCCTAGACCCCAAGCAGTAAAGACTTTGATCTTGACCTAAAAGCATCTTATCCAAACACACATTCATTTAATCTTGCAATTCAAGAGTGAAGGAGTTTTCCAAAGTGGCTTGGGAGGACCGAAGGGACAAGGCTGCTGCTTTTGGGGGAGACGCCAGGTGTGTCTGAGGAGCCAGTTATCTGTGATACCCGGTCTCAGGAGAAAAGCTTCACCTGGCCGGGAGTGGGAGGAGCGATGCGAGGGCTGCCTGGTGCAGGGGTGCCTGGGTTTTGTATATAGCACAAGGTAAGGGTAGCGAGAACTGCATAGGGAAATCCTGAGAGGCTGAAATTCACGGCTACTGTGTGTCCCACCTTCCCTTCCTGTCACCAGTCACACCCTGCTCACCTCTAATGCCCAACCAGTGTTATTTCCCATGACTTGATTACTCACCAAGGAAATCCAAAAGAAAGGGCAAGTTTCAGGTGAATAACCTTTCCCCAAGGAACTTGTCTATTAACAGAAGGCCTTAAATCCCTTTCAAGTAAATTCGCTGCAACCAACATATGAAAGGACTTATTTCTACCTACAGAGCCTTAAGTACTTGTGGACACAGGGAAATGAAACAGTGTTCTTCCCTCAATGACTCAGTCTAATAGGAGAGGAGAGAGACAGTCAAATGATTGTGATATAGTAAACATAATCAAAAAGACCTGAGTAAAGACTTGTAGCAACCCTAGTGAAGAAATTCTCTAGGTGAGGTAACAAAGAAGAAGTGCTGTTTGAATTGGGCCATTTATCTATTAGGATTATTCTAGCTGCATATAACACAAAAATCCAAATAACTATGAATTGATCAAAATAGAAATATTTAGTCTGAGTAAAAGTCTGGTACCAGATGCCATTGACTGGTAATTAAACTCTATGATGTAATCAGTATTTCCACAGTCTTATCTTTCTTCTTTGTCAACCTTATTACAATATAGCTTCTATAATCCAGTTTACCTCTTGAGCTCAAAATGGCTGCTGGAATTCAAGACAGCTCACTCAAGCTCTAGGCAGGCAGGGAGAAAGGACAAAATTGATATTCTTGTTAACAGTTAGAATTTCTACCTAAAAGCTTCTTCCATTTCACTGATCACTCAATCTACTGAAGAGATAGAATACCTTAACAGGTTAGGGCTTTTATCAGAAGGGAAGGAAGACTAGATACTGTGTAGGGAAATAGAAGTCTACCCCACAAGCTTCAAAGAATAAATGGGTCACCTCACCCTGGTGCGAAAGCAATACCCAGTACACAACCCAAAGGGGACCCTGAAAATTCTCTCCATAAGGAGAGAATGGAGCATTTTATAACTTGTATTTCAGAAGGAATGAGAAGATGTCTAGTTAAGCCTACAAATTATGACAGGACTACAGAGGTAACCCAAATGGCACTTTCCACTCCATCACGAGTACAACCATGCCACATGGTGCCCCCCACCCACTCCAGCCACTTCAGATGCTGCTGCTGGATTTTTTAGCCACTCTAGAGTGGCTAAAATCATGAAGGGAAGGATCTGGGCCCCTTATTTCCACTCCCAACATTCACAGCAAATCTTCCAGAAGATTCTTTGGTTTTAGCCCTCACCTTCACTGAAACAGGCTTGCAAGCTGCCACATAAGCAGCCCTCCTCAGACACTTAGGAGGTTTTAGTCAAGGCCGGCTCCCTTCTGGGTTCTGGCCCCTCTATGCTGCAGTATAGGTTTTGTTAAAGCAAAGACTTGCTTTGGTGTAAAAAGGGGAGGAGAACTTTCCAGAAAGACAAAGTAAGGAGGGACATGAAGGAGTGGTGTGGAAAGTTAAAAGTCTGTAAAGTTCCTGGGGGGTCTGAAGCACTGTGACCTCAACCCTGTCCTAGGTGAGCGGGTTTCCTAATCAACAGTTACTGCCCTCCATAGGAATTCTTTCACTTGGGTGGAATATACGTAGCACTCCAAGATGAAAAAACCAGAAAAGAACAGCTCTGGTTCAAGATGCAGGCAGAACACTGTGCTATAAGAGTTACAGTGTGAGACTGAGTTACAAGCCCTAGGACAACGGTAAATAAAACACCAGTAGAACTTCAGAGGCACAGAAGTTACAGAAGAGCTGTATCTGAGGGGATTTAGGGCTTCTAGGTGCCAAAGTGAAGAAAAAAAAAAAAAAGGCTGTTAAGTGGAAGGAACAGCTCATGCAAGAGACATAGTGAAACAAAACATGCATGGAAATCAGACTTAGTTTCATTTATCACAAACTAAGACTTATGAAAGAGGGAGGAGTAAGGCTAGAAGGCAGCTGGGGTGGCGGGGGCAGGGAGTACCTCACAAAGACACAGCCAAGATAGAGACCACTGGGCTCATCGCTGGACAGTATAGTCACAGCAACCATGCCTTTGTGTGCCAACTTCTTTTCATAGTCAGCAAGGTCCACTTGTAATCTGGATTCTCAATGCACACAGGCCTATTGTTAAGGTGCAGGATATATAAGTCCCGAATTGGGATCCATATAGATGGAAACAGGATCCTACAGAATAGATCCAATGTCCCATTTTGTAACTAGACTGTGGTGCTTCCTCTGCTAAAGAAAGTGAAAGAAAATTCACTCTGGTCACAAAACCTATGCTCCTCAAGTCATTTCATCCCGGAGAGTTAGGGCTGGAGGGAAAACCATGCAGTTATGTGCTCTCTCTCCTCCAGGTAGCTCTCTGTCTCCACTTGGAGCTATGGATCTCACAGCTGCTTTGAAGAAATGATTTGTATACTGTATGTGATGACCTTTAGTGAGTCATTTCAAAAACCCACCATTTTAATACGAAGTAGAAAAGAATTCTATACAGGTTGAGCATACCTAATCTGAAAATCCAAAATTCAAATTGCTCCAAAATCTGAAATTTTTGGACGACCAACACTATGCCACAAGTAGAAAATTTCACATCTGACCTCATAGGATAGATCACAGTCAGAACTCAGGTTCACTAAAACATAGCATAAAATTACCTTCAGGCTATTGGATAAGGTTCCTATGAGACATAAATGATTTTGTGTTTAGGCTTGGATCTATCATCTCACTAAGTTATATATAAATACTGTATACAAAAAGGTTTAAAAATATCAAAATCTAAAATATCCCAGTTCTGAGCATTTCAGAAAAGGAATATTTGGTCTATCTTAGAATAGGGCAGACTACACTAAGATAACAAACATTTCCAAAACCTCAGCGTTCACCAGCTCGAGTTGTATTCCCCTCTTACATAAAGGCTGCCAAGGATGTGGGAGACTCCCTAGAGCAGCTGTCTTCCTCACGATAACTGAAGTGCCTGGCACTGACCTGCATCTCCACTGTTTCAGCCCTAGGCCTTCTTGGTCACTGTAGGGGAACAACCAACTGCATGTCACCTGCTGGCTTCTTGTGTTTCCATGAAGAAATGATGCTAGTCACTCATGACCATAGCACATTGGCCAGAATTAGTCACATCACCTCACCTACCTCAACATTACCAAGGCACCTAAAAAAGGAAGAAATTTGAACACTGGTAAACATTAGCCAGCCATGTCCACAGCGAACAGAATAAAAGACAGAGGGAACAGAACAGAATGGAACAGGACAGAACAGAACAGAATGGAACAGAACATAACAGAATAGAATGGAACAAAATAGTTCCAAGCCTATCACAGAAGTAATTTTAGTTTTACTTACATTTGGTTAGGCAGATATTGAGTCATGTACTGAGTAACATGTAAAATGTATCTGTAGGTTGGAACTGGAGAAGAAAAATACTTTGAAATTGACTGCTTCTGAGAGAAACAAAATGTGCCTGGAGAGAAGATACTATTTATGACATATGGCCCTGTAACAACAAAGGATTCTCCTTTGTGTGTCCTTGAGAAAATAGAGTATCTAATATTCCCTGAACAATTTCTATTCCATACTCAAAAATAACCTCATGTCACCTGTAACAAACTCAGTGAGTTACAGTCAACACTGCTGGTGTGTGTGTAGACTTTGTCTTCCTCAGAAATCAGTAGGCAGGCATCCTACTAAGAAGTTCACCGAAGGAACAGGTCCTGAAGAAGATGTGCCTTAAAGTGTGGGAAAATTAGAAGGTGGCCTCAAGGACAACTAGGGCCCTAAGAAACAAACATGAGGGTGAGAAAGCACTGTTCTAAGGTGATATTAAAAACTTGAGGCCCAGTATGAGAACCTCCACTTCTAAGCAAGAAACTCGGTCATTCCTAGGTGAGAACCTTCATGCTGTAAGTGCTTCATTGAAATCCTGTTATGAAAGTGTGACTCAGTCATTTAATGAGCAGGGCCTCCCTGCAGACCTCATATGGAAGAAAAGAAAAGCAGGAACCTTCAGGGAGAAACTTTGCAATAACTTTTTCAGGACTCCAGCAGCCAGCAAAAGAAATATTATGAAATCTATAGGGCATGTGATAAGTGTGACATGAGTAAATTGACTGAAATATATTTCTAATACTTATAACTCCTCAGGAAACACAGAGGAGAGAAATGATAATCCTAGATAGCATCTACTGAGTGCTTATTATGTGCCCTGAATGGTGCTAAAATTTGTGTCTACTTTTAATATCATTTAATGCTCTTCAGGTCACTAGTGACTTATTTCCATTTTACAAGGTTCAAAGGGCTCAGGAAATTTGAGAAGTCATAGATGATATGTAACAGAGTTATTGTTGAAATCAAGTTTGTCCATCTTTCTTTTTAACCACTACAAAAAGCATAAATAAATAAACAGAAGACTAGGCATTCTTCAGAAGTTATAAGGCATTATGGGCTAAAGTGTTTCCTCCAAGAAAGACATGTTAAAGTCCTAATCTCCAAACCTCAAAATGTAGTTTGACTTGGGAATAGGTTAGTTTGTACTCAGTTAAATTCAGATGAGGTGATATCATACTGGAATAGAGTAGCCCCTTGCCTAAGATCACTGATTTGCTCATAAGAAGGTGGTCATTAAAAAAAAGAGACATTTAAAAAAGGTGGGGGACACCATGCCATGACAGGTGAAAGTAAGAGCAAAGTGTTTAATCTACAAGCCCCCAAAAGCCAAAGAGAGGCTTGGAACATGTTGGTTGTCAGAGCCCTAAGTATGAATCTAGTTGCCAACACCTTGGTCTTGAACTTATAGCCTTTAGAACCAAGGTAATAAATTCTCTTATTTTCATCCACCATGTTTGTAGTACTTGGCTATGGCAAACCTAAGAAATGAATGCATGGATAATTACTCTCTGCATAATTGCTTAGCCAGATCTAACAGTGCATTATGTGTCTCTTTGCTAATGAGAACATTAAGACACAAAAATTTGAAGACTTTTATTTAAATGAAGAAACAGTCACAGCAATGGGGTCCTAAGCTGTCAGTGTTTGGTGTCTGGTGTGTGGCTCCCCTCCTCATCATTGAGGTTAGTTTCCTCAGTGCTCTGAAATCCTGATCCAGGAGCCTATGCTGCAGTTGCTTGTGCGAAAGTGACTGTTATTATCTTTCCAAAGGTAGAGGACAATAAGTTTAAGTATCCCCATGGGATCCCTATCCATGTACACATAGAGGACCAAGTCCCTCTCAGGAGTGCACTCTGTACTGGGAATTAAGGGGAGAGGCCCACCCCCGAGGGTACCACATAAGCCTGAGAAGGCATGGACCACGCTGGCAATCTCTGTCTTGTTTTGTTTTGTTTTGTTTTGTTTTGGTTTGTTTTGCTTTGCTTTGCTTTGCTTTGCTTTGCTTTGCTTTGCTTTGCTTTGCTTTGCTTTGTTGAGACAGGGTCTTGCTACATAATTCAGGCTGGTCTGGAGCTCACAGTGATCCTCCTGCCCCAGCCTCCCAACTGCTGGAGCAGGAGGATCACTGGCACGTGTCCCCACACCTAGCTTGACAATCTCTGTTTTAAATGTGAATTCTGGACTAGCTGGCTAAGGCTTCAACTCCCACCCGTCAAGCCAGGCTTGGTGGTGTACATCCATAATCCAAGCACTCTGGGAGACTGAGACAAGGAGGATTGCAAGTTCAAGCCCAGCCTGGGCAATTTATGAAGACTATCTCAGAATAAAGCTAGGGATGTAGCTTTGTATGAAAGTCCTGGGTTCAACACCTAGTATCACCAGAAAAAATGAAAGACCATAGATAATCAAATGAGAATTTCCCCAAAAAACCAGAGTCTTGGAACATGGGAGCAGAGTCCATAGTTCTTCCCCACACTGTCAGGGAAGTAACCTCTATAGATCTATTGTCAAAACCCTTGTGAGCTAAAAGAAGGGATAGGGATCAGGGTGTTCCTTCTCTCAACCAGAAGACCCCCAAAACTCACCCCATAATAGGGGCAGCAGCATCTTCCTCAAGGACTGTTCTCTTACAAAACAATTTAAGCCAAATGTAACAAGCCATATAGCAAACAAGAGTTCATCTGCATTTCATGGCCAGCAAAGATCCCAGAAATTTGTTAATCTTGTCATGTGTCCAAAGAGAAAAGTTTTAAAAACACAGTAGTAGGAGAAGAAAAAATAACAGTAACTGAAAAGAAAGTTGTAGTTACTGCACTCCACAGCTTAATCATGCAACCGTCCAAACTCAGAGACCTCCCAGAAACTTCACACCATTCTGCTCTGCATTACTCAGGCTATGTTAAAGAGCAGGTTACCAGGCACACCTGAGAGAGTCCACTTCAAGGCTTCAGGAATGTACATTTTAACAAGCACAACAGAAGGTTCAGATGCAGACAGTCAAGCAGGTAACCAGCTTGGAGAATGCCTGAGTTTAGACTTTCTTCTGTATTAAGACCCAAGGACATGGATCAGAGGAGCTCTCCAGTTCCTCCAGCCTCATGATTCCAATACTTCCACACACTGAGTTAGCTGGTTACTCTGTATGCTAGAACCGCCTTCTTTGCTTTAACCTTTGCAACAAACCCTGCCACTCTTTGTCTGCCCTGGCTTGTCTGGATCAGAGGTACTAAGTAGAATTAGGTCAGCATTTGATAGGGAGATCCTGTAGCTATCTCTGCTCAAACCAGCTCCCAATGCCAATATGATAGTAAGCATACCACCTTATCAGCCCCTAATCTGCCCTCATTTTTAATACTTAACCACCCTGACCAGAGTTTCCAAACAAAGGTCTTTAGGGCAGAATAGATGGGTGTAAGATATCTGGGAACTCTACAGAACCTCACATGAAACTGCTCACAAATGATGAGTATGCTGGCATTTTTTCAGAGGTACAGTCCACTGCCGAGGAAAGCTAATACTATTGTTCCAAGTATCATGTAACATCTGACTCACCTGACTATAACACAGGCTATTCATTTTGATAATTCTGAGCTTAATCATAGACAAATCTCACCAGCCTAAGGAGCTCACAAAATATAATATAAAAATAGACCATGTTCCTATTCACTACTAATATGCTAGACCATAAGGGTAGAAAATTGAGTATGATACAGTTCCTGTAGGATCCTGGGAAAATGGCAGTAGTGTCAATATCATAGTCTTTAAATCTTTCCAAATCTGTATATAAAATAGGCAGAAAAATTAGGTAACAAAGCCAAAAATCCATGGACACATTTACAACAAAACTAGCAGCAAGTTTTCTCATAAGTCCCAAATTACAAGTGTTGAAAAACAAATTACCAACAGCACAAGTGTCTGTGCAGGAAGAGAGAAGAAACACTGTGTACTGTCCAGAGATCCTTAAGGACCCCCTGTACTCCCTGGAAAACATAGTGATTATCACTGTGGAAATACCAGTATTATTCTCAGATTTTTATATGTGTGGCATAGGAAAAAACAAATGAGTAATTATGAAATATTCTAATTATATTATTCTTTGTGTCCTGGAGAATCAGATCTGTAGGTGTTCATGAGAAATATAGTGAAAGCTGATGAAGACAGATTGTACATTTCTCCCAACTCTACATTCAGTGACTTTGTGTTAGTAGCCTGAGATCAGCCATTAATTGGACCATGAAAATTAGGAAGTATTATAAGTCTGGCCTTTTTTTTTCAGAACTATGGATTAACCAAGGACCCTACCACTGAGCTATATCCCTATAACTTTTCACAGTATTTTTATTTTTTTAATTTTGAGAGAGGCTCTTACTAAATTGCTGAGCCAGAACTTGAATTTGCAGCCTCTTGCTTCAGCTTCCTTAAGTGCAAGATTACAAGTATGTAGCACCATTCCTTGCTGTCTTTTTTTTTAATCCATTACTAAACATTACCAGCACTTCATTGTACATAGCAATCCTTAGAATCCAGGTTATAGTTTTGAAATATCATTTACCACAAAAAATATGAAATTTTGGAGAAATATTTGATTTAAGGTCTGACTTAGGATATGAACAATATGAGCTTGGAAAATCTTGTGTTACTGATGAGGAAGTTACCAAAGACTCTGGCATCATATAAATAGGTCTCAGGAACCAAACTGGAAACACTCACATGGGTCAGTTTAAGCTACAACAATGATAACTACAATCAAATACACTTAAACTCATTACCTTATAATGATATATAAACAAAGAATTAGTCATCTGTAGAGACTGTAAGAGAATAAATCATTACCTTGAAAGCTGATAAGCATATGGAATGAGCAAAGTATTGCTTTCCTATATCAGCTATACCCCTGATTATATCAATTGGACAAAAAGGTGGCTCTTTATAAAAGGATTCTACCTAATAAAATTATTTGAAATATATAATTAGAATTCCACTATTTTTGCAATCCAGAATTATCTAATGTGTGGACCTCATATCAGTTTACTGGCTGCTAGGATTACACAGGACAATCAAATATGATATCGCTACTTTCATCTTGCTGAAGGGATATACTTGCCCCTTAATCTGATCCAGGCTCTGGATTCAGCTGGAAATTTTCACAAAATACCAAAGGCAGAAGAACACCTAAGCCATGCATATGTTATCAGTCAGCAAAATCCAGACTGTAAGAAATTGAGGGCAAATGGCCAAGTTCATCAACAGATAAATGTAAAGAAATCAAAAGGAAGAGAAGCCTACATATTACAAGATACTGTATACACACACAGTTTCCAAGTGGGCAAGCCCAAATGGTAGTGTGTAGGAATGTACACTTGGATGATAAAACTGCAAATTTAAAGAAGCGATTAGTGCAAACATCAGGACAGTAGTACCTTGTGGGAGGAAGGAGTAGTTCTGACATGGAAAATACACCTGGAAAGAACTTTAGGGCAGGTGACAGAATTCTGTTTCTTGTCAAGAGTGGTTTGCTTGCCTTACAATCATTTATCAAGATGTACACTGAATTTGTGAGATTTGCCCAACCCCAGTTTCTGCTTATGGTAACAATATTATTAAGGTATAATCAAGTTATTGCCTCCGAGGAGCTCTGAGCCTAGAAAGGAGGATGAGGATGAGATAAGTAGTTTCAGGACAATCTGACAAGTGCTGTCAGATAGGCGCACATTGCTGTGGAGCCAGTGTAGAACCAAAGCAAGTGGGCAAACAGGTCCAGGAAGTTACCTAGAGGAAAGCGGCCAGCAGCCCAGGCTTGAAGGGAGGGCCCTACTCCAAGTGGACACATGAGTGCAGGCCTGAGGTACCAGGCTGACAGGTCTCATCATGGTCACTCCCTCTGGCTTGCTCCAGGCAGTCCCGAGTATCCACCAGTGTTTATTCCAGCATCTGCTGCTTGCTTTCTGGCCCTGTACTTGTTCAGGGTGATTTCCTTTAAGACAGCAAAGGTTAGGATTTGTTGACCAAAAGACCACATACAAGGTGTGATCAAAACCATAATGAATGTTTAAATTCTTTAAAAATTACTACAGTAAAAGATACAGTACAATTAATCCTTCTCAAAATACTTCTCTCATGTGAACACACTTACCCTATCATTCTTGCCACTTTCTAAAGCAGTTCTGAAAGTCCTCTTTTGTGTTTCTATGAGATATAATAAAGAAAAATATAGCGATTGCTACTGTCAAGTGCCATCCAGTGGAAAGGTGGGCTTGGAAAAACATGATAGTGCATCCTTACCCACCTTACTCACTGGCTCTGGTGCTGTGAAATGCCTGACTCTTCCCCAAATCAAGGTCAAAACACCCTTGAGAGGTAAATGTTTTTAATTAATTCAGGACACCGAGGCTGTCACATTCTCAGTAAGCACTCAGTGCAGAGCTGGAATTCCTCCCTTAGCCAGAGAGAAGAAAGGGATTGAGGAACTTAAAGTATCTTTCTTGGTTAGACTCTTAAAAACCTCCTGCTATCTGAACCCCAAACACCAACTCCACTAAATGGCTGATTATATACCTAACCAACCAAGATAGTGAATGATTCCAGAGCCTGACATATCCAAAGGGAAGAGGTAATACTTCCTGAGAACCAAACAGAATGGGCATGATTTGTATACTGGAATTAAAGAGCAATGGTGCATATACAATGTGGCACGTCCTCTGCTAGCTCTGTTTCCAGATGTTCTGTACATAGCAGTGTGGGAGATCAGCAAGTCAACAGCAAGTGATACCTGATTTTTCTATAGGAACACGGGCTTGGAGAGAAATCCCAGAGCAATTCAACTTGGGATTTACTTATCCTTCCCACCTCCCGGCATTGATCTCTGACCATCTCTAGTAGTAAACTGGTACAAAAAGCTAAACAGCACTCTGGAAAGGAAGAGAAGAATGCATTAGAAGAGATTTGAAAAGCCATCTGTTTACACATATATTGATCTTTAAAATGGGACTATAATACCCACCTACAGGTATAAAGGGAAAACAAGTTATAATAGAATGCTTTACAATAAGAATATAGGGGGAGCATATTCCTGAAAATCCTAAACAGAGATAAATGTGCTTCTTTTATTTATGCAACCATGTATTAATGAACATTTTAGCCTCATATGAAAGCCATTTATCAAGCCTACACATACAAATACACACAAATGTTCCCAATATGTACAAAACTTTCCTCTGCAAGCTGAGTTATGATGACCCATTAATCCACTCCCAGACATCAAGTATGCATCTTCTTGTGCCAAATATCTGTCCATCCTCAGACTAGGTGAAACAATTGGCAAAAACCCGTACATAGGTCTAGATTCAGGGGCAAAAATTCCTTACACCTATTCTCATCCTAAAATTTATGGCTTAATGGGCATAAAAGAGCATGTTTTTGTCTGTTTAAGGTTTGACTCTCAACCTGAAGGCAGTGCTCCAGAGGGAGAAAGGGACCTCTGAGTTCCAGCTTTACCTGATTATCAGTCACCTGAGGTGCTTGTTAGAAACAGAGTTCCAGGCCAGTCTCCAGTTCTGCTGAATTAGAATCTCAAGGGGAGGTGTTTGAAATTTGAATTTTTAGCTAATGTCCTGAAACCTAAATGATTCTCATTATGAGGCATGTTTAGGAAAAGCCAAGATAGCTGTCATTCCACAACTATTCCTGAAGTCCAAAATGAAGGGTCTTAGAGCAGATGATTTAAATCACTTAAATTTCTTTTTCACAGTTTTAGAGACTGAAGTCCAAGAATAGGCTGCCAGCAAAGACAGGTTTGATGAGGGCTGTCTTCTTGGCTTGCAATTGGCTTCCCTCTCACTATGTTCTCACATACTCTTGTCTTTGTGTGAAATGGGGAGTGAGCAAGTTCTCTGGTGTCTCTTCTTGTGAGGACATTGACCTCATCATAACAGCCCTATCCTCACTCATGACCTCACCAAATTGTGCGTGTGCATGTGTGCATGTGTACTGCTGAAAATCAAATTAGGGTTTCCTGCTTGCATAAGCAATTCCTTCCCTCTGACCTATACTCCCAGCACAACCTCATCAAATTCTAAACACTTAGCCCAAACCCATCTCTAAGTAGCATCATACTGGGAGATTGAGCTTAATTCAACATACGAATTTGGGGAAGGCACAAAGTTTTTGTCCATAACAAGAGTGATTTGGTTTTGTTCCCTCAAAGGGGTAGTCATTTATTTGCAGAGCTCAATCTTTAAAACTTGAGGTGTTTGTTTCTCACCAATCAAGGGAAAGCCATATTAAATGAGGCATAAATATGAGCAAGTTGTGTGTCCATTGGTTTTGGCAACTTACAACAAATAAAACGTGGTGCTTTAGAATAATAAAAATCAGAATAAGCAAGAGAGAGAAAGAAATTAGTGTTACCAGGTATTTTGGATGTTAGTGCATTTAAGCACTAAATTTAGCTCTGGGCCTGCCAATCGCTGAGGCCGAAGGAGAAAATACATTTGCTAATTGTCTCTCCTATTTCACGCATGTTAAATTCTGGGTAGAGTTCCAGCTTTTACTTACTCCTGAAGCAAACTGCTATTTCCAAACTTATGCCCTTTAAAGATGAGAAAAGTCATTGTTTTTTCCCCAAGAGCTGAACATTTTGTCTCAATGTGTTTCTAGCTTATTAGAGAAGCAAAAGTAGCCATAGCAAAAGTATCTCTTGGGGGCTCTCCTTCCTCAAACATATACAAGAATCTGATGAGAAAAATAACACATTTTGTAAAATCTGCAGTTGAGGTTTTTTTGTAGATCAAAGGAATTTTCTTGCTATTTAATAATTTAGGTAACCCTAGAGATCCAGCACTTTCCAGACATTGCTCAACAACCAAGAACTCAAAAGTCACTGGTTCCCTGATTCCAAATCCAAACCTACCATTAAGCAGGTCCAGTTGTTCAGCATGTCTATGACAGGAGGAAGACAGCTCAGTGCAGTTGAAGAGGTCTTAGTATTAACTCACCTAAATTAATTGGCAGAGTTCACCAAAGAATTTGTTTGCCATCTCTGAGCCTATTGTCTTCAGCAATTCAACAACTATTTCTTAAGCATCTCAGATATTGTCCTGGTGAAGCAGAGAGCCTTGCTTTCAGGGAAGACCATAGGCTGGAAACAAGAGAGTTTTCCAACCCATAATGTAAGTAACCACTTTCTTTTCGTGGGATTCTTGTCTCTGTCTCTCACTAGTTTGGCACATAAAACAAAATTAAAAATGTGAGTGCATGAAGAACAAGTGAGTGAGTAAGTGAGTGAAACACAAAGCTAATTTTAAACACCTTATTTTAATAGCGTTCTTCTCAGGGTGTCCTTTCTCTATACCAGAGGCCCAATTGATCCATCTTCCTATTTGACCTGTCTTAGCCGTTAATCCTCAGGAAAGCATCTTTTGTTGACTCTACCCTGATCTTGTCATCCTCTCCTGACAGTTACTCAGAACCTACTTCCATTCCTTATACCACTCCTAAATATTTTCTTAAGTAAAAAATTCAACAGACATCCACTGAGCACATCATATAATACAGCGCTGGACAAGCCAAGATGTTGGCAAGCATGGGCTAAGCGCCACATCGTCCTCTGGCTGTTTGGTGCTTTGTACAACTCTTTTATGGTCCCAAATTATGTGTCTGATCCTTGGATTTGCACCGCTGAGATACTAGAAGAGCCAAAACAGTACCATGCAGTTCACAGCAGGGTCTTACATCAATAAATTCTGCCCACCTCTCACTCATGCCTCCATGCTAGCATCGTAGACAATTCTTAATTGCAACAGCCATTTTGAGTATAAGATCAGCTTAACTGACCACCATGCTTGAATCCCAATGCTACACCAAATGCCCAGAATGCCCACCTGTTATTTCTATCCTTGATATCAGTCCTCCACCACTATTTGAACAATGATTGGGACATTGATTTTTTTTTCATTTTTTTCCAGTTTCACCAGAAAGCATTGTTCAGAAAATAAATTTCAAAATTAAAATAAATAGCATTTGAATGATCTGTCAAACTTGTATATTTCTGTACATGTTATTTCAGTTAATCAACATGGCAAAACTTGAAGCTCAGAGAATGAATACCTAGACCACAGGTCATGTGGTCAGTAAAGCAGCAGAGCTAGCATTTATGTCCATGTCTTCTGAGGCAAAAATCTCAGAGACTGTCCTGAGAGAGCCAAATGGTCCCATTTGGTCCAGTCCACATGTTCACAAAAAGTCACACATTTAACCTTTAAGTGTTAGCTTCCACAGCATTATCCATAATCTAACCTCATCGAGATTATAAGAAGAAAGTGTTCTACACGAGTCTAAATTTGTGTTTTACTTGGCATTAAGTATGGCATTTATTTTTCAGCATACTGAGAGACTCAGTGGAAGTTACCCAGGCTTCTCTCCAACTCCTGAGCCTTGGCCAATCTCTTCATTTTTTTCAAATGATATCTCTAAAAAGGCTGCTTGCTTGCTGCCACTCCTCCATTTAGAAATAAAGTTGGCTGGGTTTTCTTTGATTTACACTTGGGTTGTACACATATTTTGTCTACCTCACCTCATTCTTAAAACAACCTCCTCCTTCCATTGACCTGTGCATGCCATGATACCTAGCAAGATCATGAGTCCTCATGTGGCCTGGCCCATGAGGGGCTGCAGCTCCTACACAGGGCTGAGCTCTGCATGCTCTGCTCTATGGAGAACCAAGGCAGCAGGGCACAGGGCAAGATTTTGCCCTGATAAATTACCTTCTGCTATGTATGATATTGGCAAATTCAAAATAGCAAAGAGAGTCTTTGGATTATTTAAAAGCATATTATTTCCAGACCTCAGTTTCTTCATCCATTAAATGAAAGGAATAACACTTTAACTAGCAAAGGCTAACAAAGATTTTCAAGGGTTTTTCCAATTTTCAGATATACCATTACTTAGATGTCGCAGCAAATGCCAGTACAGCCAACTATAACTTCTCCCCTAACACTTAGCTGCACTCCACAGAGGCTGATCTAAAAGACAGAATCAAGTTTTCCACTTGCAGTTGAAGTCACTGATTCTCTCAACCATCCTTTCAGTCACCCCCCACCTTGCATCCTAACTGGACCATGTTCTTGGGTACCCCCATTTTGCTGCTGTTTCGGTATCAAATGACTCATAGTAAGAGGCAACTGCATGGCTGGTCCCCTTTGGGTGCACTGTCTCTCTGTTCCCACATGCTCAGGGAATCAGGAAAATGACAGAGTAGTGTTCCCCAGCTCCTGCAGAGTCATCTCCAAGATCTTCTCACACCCTGAGTGCTTGCAGGTAACTGTGGATCTTCACAAGTCAACCAATGTTAACCCCTTGCCATTTTTTTCTTTGCTTTTTTATTATAGCTTTTCAGAAAGTTGATGAAGTGAAATATTCTCCAGCAGAGGAAATAATGCAGAGCTTAAAAGTCATTTCTGATGGAATGGTGAAATAATTCCACTACTTTTCTTTGAGTAAGAAAATAATAATAAGACAACCTGAGGCAGGCTCTGGGGATTTCATTATTGATAGGTTGGAGGGAAACATAATGGCTTTAGATGAACAGGTTTTTCTTTTAACTGGCTAGAGCTCTTTGGGGTGGGGAGATGAGAAAGACAGGTGCTAGACAATAGAATAAACTTGGCACCAGCGTATTTACATAATTTGTATAGAGATGCATCGGTGTATGAAGTACAAAGTGACTGTGTTGAACACTGAAAATAAAGCATTTTGGAAAACAATCTATGTTCACTGCCCAGCTCTAAAATAAGTGAACATTTTATGAAACACCTCATGTTTCTTTGCGAAAATGACTGGTGGTTCAAGATCTATGTGTGTATGTGAGCAGTCTTAAGAACACACAATCTCGTATGCTGTTGTTGAAAGTAATTCCTAAGAATGCATTCTCCAAGCAGAGGAGACAGGGTGGGCGAGGGGCTGGACTGGGCTGAGAAGCAAATGCACCTCTCTCCAACACTGTACGGACTCTTCGCCATATCTTCCTGATTAAAGGCTATCAAGAGGGCTGGAAAAGTGTGTGAAGCAAAGATTATAAACAGCTATTTTCACAGGCCAAATTGCTTCCTAAATGAAGGAGTAGGAGATTTGATGGTGAACATAACTGTCTGTTTAGCAGCATGCAGAAATTTGTTCTCTGTGAACCGAAACCCTCACTCCCTTTTGACAAGGCTTCCTTAACAGGCTTCACAGATACCTGAAACCGATTTTAACACACTCTGGTCCTCCCCTGACCACAACACTACCAGAATGGTGTGGCCCAATTTCCAGGCTTCTAACCAGTCCTCAGGCCTATGGGGTGAGTAAATATTCCACGTGGGACGAACTTGGTAAATATTAATGAGCCTGGGAACCTTGAAGCTGTTATTCCTTGGCTTGAAGAGGTAGCATTTAAAAAAAAAATTGCTGCAGCAAGAAGCAGTTTTCTTCTCTTTGCAGTTGTTGCTGATGTTGGCTTATTCTTCTTTTAAAAATGCGATTTTTTATTGTTACCAATATTTTTAACTGTAACATGAGCTTAGAAAATATAAGAAAAGTAATGTGTTCTCACAAACTGCTGTGTTTTGAGGTTTTGAATATTAGGCCTGTGCTTTATAGCTTGAGGAAGTGGAGTAAAAAATGCGAGAAGCAATTAGAATCATTGCTAGCAAATCAGAGTGTCAGGCAATTGGGGAAGAGCAGAGTCTTAGGGCTGGAAGTGTCCTTAGAGATTGTGCAGCTGGCTTCCCCCTGCATACACATAGAACACACATCTCAGACATGTGCAGGGCACAGAAGCCTAATGCAGCTTCTCAAAGTGTGGTCCCAGCCCTGAAGCCTGAGCATCACTTGGGAACTGCTTAGAAATATACATTCTTAGGCCCAAGCCCAGAAACTGTGAGCCTGGGTCCCAGCGATCCGTGTTTCAACAGGCTCTATGCAATGCTCCTGGTGCAGGCTAAAGTGGGAATTGGGCCTTATTATACCTAGCCAGTGCTCATTCCATGTGTATTTAGTGTAACTTCCAGAGCCTATAGAAAATGAATCGAGATCTCAATTCTTCCCTCCAAGAGAACATGTCTATGAAAAAGATTATTATTAGTCAGTATCGTTAGTTTCCAACATTATCGGCTATGATAACTTCCAACTATTTCTAACCTTGTGACATTCATCCCAAGAAACGTGCTGAGAGGACATCTTTTTAAGGCAGAATATAACAGAAATTGTATTTTGAGACTTTTGTGACAGGTGGGAATATTACAAAAGCCACGAGACAACCTCTCTAGTCTGAGGCCACAGATTCTGCTAGCTCCTAACTCCTCTAAACCCTAGTTGGTAGAAATGTTAGAAACAGCCATTAAATTCCATTTCACTACTTTAACCCAGCAAGGTGTTTAATTGATATGTGTTCTGTGACAAATCTCATTTGGGGCCTGCAGAACTCTTTTGACTGGATAGAGCAAAGTTTCCAATGCTGACTCAGGGAAATGCTCAGCCACGCCTAAAGAAAAGGAAAAGAAATGCCTTTAAAAAAAAAAAAAAAAAACAGTGACTGCCATTGTTTTCTGACTTCATCACCAAGTGATCTGTCTCTCCCTTTGTTTTTCCAAAACTAGGAACAATTGAAAGAGGATGATGTGGACTGCATTGTAAACCAAGATGAACTAGCCATGACTTACCAGGAGCAAACCTCCTCACCCTGCAGTCCTCCTCCAGGGCCAGATCCGGACCAGAAATCTTCACCCCAGACTCCAAGCAAGGAAAACATCTATGAGGGAGACCTGGGCCTAGGAGGCTATGAACTCAAGCTTGAGCAGACTCTGGGGCAATCCCAGGTGAATTAATTGGCATGAAGGGTGCAGATGTAATCACAAGTCAGGCAAGCCTCGTTGAGGACCACGAACCAAATGATGAGGCAGTGCAGGGAAGAGGTTGGAAAATGTATTAAAAGCATAAACTAGAGAAAATAAAACCCTTGTCTGGTGCCTGCAGAAATGAGAATTTACTGTCAGTGCTCTTTATTATGCAACTGAATTTGTTTATCAGCAGCCAGTTTTACTACTGGAGTGGGTGAGGTGGGAGAAGGGGAGGCAGGAACCATACATACTGGGTCTGAGGGTCATAACTGTGCTGTGGACAAGTCTCTGGGTCCCTCACTTGCGTTTTGGATTTTATTCCCTTCCTTAAGGAGAGTTAAAAGTAAGAAAAAGAGCTTCTAAACATAAGCATGTTTTGCCTAAATTGAAGGGAATGTCCAGTTGTTTAGTAAAGTGATAAGTTTTATGTTTGTAGGACTTGATTCCGTCTTGTTCTAAATGTCCCCATCACAGTGTGCAGATGCAGGGAAGTATTCAGTGGCCACTTCTGATGGCCTCACAGAACCCACAGGAAGTTGCAAACCTACTGTTCTGGTTGGCATCCTTTCCACACCACTTCTGCCCCTGGTCAAAGGGATCATGCACAGCAGGTTGTGCCCATGAAAAATGCAGCATCACTTTCTGACTGCAAGACCCCTTGCAGGGAAAGATGGTTTCTTTTCCAATATGATGTTTTACCTGCAGAATGAGCCTTCCTTCCCTGCTTGCTTCCACTTCTTGGCTCTGCAGTTGGGCCCTTCTATATGCTGGGTGATAAGATTTCACAGCACGAGTTGCTCTCTACATGGCAGGAATGTGTGCAAGAAACCCAGCCTGTCTCGCAATTCAATGTTCACAACCAGTTAGTAGCACAGAAGCAGGGTTGAAAATGAATGGATCATGCTAAGGAACCAGAGATAAAACATCCAAATTGCCTATTCAAAGGCATGGCTCATGGCCCATGTTGAAGAGATCAACACAATAATTCTGCTTTTAATTCTGCATGACCTGTGCCTTTGAAGCCAGAAGATACCTCAAGCCTAGCTTCTCTTGACATATAGATGCTAATAGTAGATTCCAGGCCAGGTGTGGTGGTACATGCCTGTAATCCTAGCCCAACACTGAGGAGGATGAGGCAAAAGAATCGCCACAATTTCACGGCCAGTCTGAGTTACTTAAAGAATTCAAGACTAGCCTGAACTACATAGTGAGACCCTGTTTCAAAAAAGAAAATAATAAACTTCAAAAAGCAAGCTCCAGACCTAGGTTCCAGGCTCTGCTGAGCCTCCATTTGATAGAGACAGAGAAAGAAATCTTCCTCAAGCTCAGCATTTAAACTCATGTATGCTTTGCATACCACTTGTTAGGCCTTAAACATTAGCTGTGGTGGTATAATGCATACTTCTGTGCGCATTCATTTTCTTGCCTTTCATATAGTAGATTTGGGAGGAATAAATTGTTTTATACTCAGTTTATAATCTTGTCATTCCAGGTAAAAATGGCAAATGGGGAAAGCATGATATTTTCTAATTTCACTTAATCCCAATAAAATTTTGTCGTTAAGTATGATTGTTTTGGCTAATGCTTTATTCAAGTTCTTTGTCCAGACTAACTGGCAGTTCTGGATGATGCAGGCACCAAAAGCTAACATAAGGGAGATGCAAGGGGTTCCAGGGTTCAGGCAGAGGGGCTGGTAGAACAAGCTGCTAAGGAATGAAGAAGCAGTGTTGGGCTAGGAGGATTCCCCCCAGAAGGGAAACTGAGTCCAAAAAAAGTGGCACAGCCTCCTCCTTTCTCACTGGAGGTGATCACAATTTATGAAGACCTACAAAATTGGTCTTGACAGATGATGGAAAGAAAGGCAGAAAATAAGGATTCATCTTGTGTCTGCCTCCATCACATAAAAGGAAGAGATAAAAACTTGTTACTTTATTTATTTTGCATGAAGGAAGACACAACAGGAAGAGATTCTCCAAAAAAGGCAAACATTACTGGGGGCAGAAGTAGAGAAAAGAGAGAGAAATATGACTTACATTTGGAAATGAGGTAAAACGGGGAGGGGAGGGTACACATCTAAACCAAGCACCAGCCCCCTAAGAAGGCACAGCAAAAATGGGCTGCTGCCATCCAAGCAAAGCCTCTTCCTGTTTAGAAACAAAATCTCCTTCTGCCTGAGCATCACGAATCGCTGCTAACAAGGAGAATGGAGCACTGTTTATGCAGAGTGACCCCTAATAGGTCTGACGCCATGAGTCTGAGGAAATCATGTCCTGCTCAATCTGCTGGACAAGATGCAAAATCCGGCTTTGAGATGTGATTTCCTGGCTTTTCCTCCAAATCAGTCCAGGCGCCTATCAGAGGATAGTGGCCCAGTTAAGCAATTGATACAGCCAAATTCCAGTTATGCTCCTGTTGCAAAAGATAATAATTTGTGATCTTAAGGAATTCTCTGTGCTTTGATTAGCAGCCTCGAGACTGTGAAATTCAAACCTATTATTTACTGCCAATTTCTAATGAATAATAAAGGCAAAAGCACTTTAGTCAAGCTACTAAGTCTTCCACTCATTATTAGAGGTCTAAACAGGACTCTAATTAACTGGCCTGAATTGCTCACCATGTTTGTGTCACACACACATTCACAGGTGCATGCACATGTATGAGCCCCACTCACCATCAGGGGCTCGGCTGGGCCACTGCGGTGCCCGCCATGATTCAGGGAGGTAAGTATTTGAGCAAGTCTGAAGCTTTATAGAAAATGCTCATTAATCATGAAACTTCTAGAAACTTCTCAGAGAGCAATTTAACAGTATAAGTCAAAGCTAAAAATCTAAATACCTTTTGATCTAATAACTTCTTATGCAGAACTTTTATTCTAGATGTGTGATAAATTATGCATAACAATAGTATTTAGCAAAACAACTGAATTGCCATCCTTGCTAAGTAAATCATGGAACCATCATTTTATAAAACAGCATCATATACACTGATAAATCTGACTACTTGCAAATATGAAAGAATATAACACATAATAAAACAAATTTAATAATAAAGATCAGAGAAAATACATTTATATACTTTTTGTATATAAATGTTAGACTAAGAATTATTCTTCAAGATATACAAAGAACTCTTATCAATGAATGATAAAAGAAAAAAATTACCAATAAAAATTGTGCCAAGATTATATAGCATTAAGTATGTATATCTTCAGTCCAGAATTTCTACCTTTAGGCATCTATGTAGAAAATTAAATACTTGACATTTATGTATAAGGTCATATATAAAATGATATTCACTGTGGCACTCTTCTTGCAAAATATTGGTGGGGGAATAAAATATCCATCAATAGCAGAACAGTTAGCTAAATAAACTACAGATTACTCTGCAGTAATTGATTACACTCTGTATAGAGATCAGTCTCTATGCATGCATTCGGGTGGAAACATTTCCAAGATACATTGTCAGTGACAAAGTAGCAAACTGATAACCAAAAGGTGGCTGGGGCTAGGAGGACTGGTTTGAAAGAACCTTTTGGGTTATCTGTATGGTTATTTAATTTTTACAATGGTGTTATCATGTGATTTTCTTATTTAGTAAAATAAAAATATAAAAAATATAAGTAGTAAAGTAACATACCATTCTTTACCTGAAAATAAGACCTAGCCAGAAAATAATCAGCTTTGGTAGATACCACAAATGCCAGCCCCAAACAGCCTACCCTTGCCTTTCCTGCCATCACGAGTATTCTTTTCAGTGGCTACTCCGTAAGCCAGGTAAGGCAAGACGGGCTGATGGGAGCTGGCACTTTTGACCTCTAGTTTTCAAGGCTGATTATTTTCTAGCTAGATCTTATTTTCTGGGAAACATGGTAGATACTGTTGCCAAATTTTGTCTAAGATAAGGAGGAGCCATAAGAGAAAACTTGATCTACTCTGAGGGCAGCCTTGACTTAAGAAAGGGAAAGAAGAGGCATGGTCAAGAAAGACCCCAGAGGTCTGGAAATTTAGCTGAATTCTAAAGTGCCTGTCTACCACGTTCAAGGCCCTGGGTCCCAACTCCAGGACAGAGACAGGGGTAGGGCAGCAGAGGAGAGATTACAATTGAGTGGGGTTTTCCAAAGAGATTCCGATATGCTGTCCCTGCAACTGGATGATGCTACAGACTCTAAGAAAAGTATACTTTTCTTCAAAGGCACCATAGCTGATTCTAACTCACTCTCTAGAGAGAGCCACTGACAAGAAAAAGAGAGTAAGACAGAGAACTGAAAGGTGTTAAATTCAGTAGTTGGATAGAGGGTGCATCTGTGAAACACCCGCTGGAGACTCTTCTACTGTGAATCCAAGGTCTATCCCTTGCATGGAACAGAGAATTGGATACAGGAAAGTGTTCTCCACTGTTACCAGGACTGTGGCCTTACACAACTACTCCACCTCTCCCCACCCATGACAGTCAGCTGAGCAAACTGTCACATGCCCTGGTACCTAACACAGCTATTGATCTGGCATTTTTTATTCTTAATACCTTTTAGCAAACCAATCAGAAGCTGTTTGCTTTCAGCCAACAAAACTTACAGTCTCCTACTTTAGTGTTATATCAACTCTCCAGTCCTGTATCATAATTGGTTCTCAGGGACTCTGATCGCCATTTCCTTCTGCAAGACACTGTATTAGTCACATCACATGAATAATAAGTAGACCTAGTGAATGAGAAGTATCTAACATAATAGTAAGGCATTTACTTGTCAGAGTTTTGGGGAAAAAAATGACAAAAACATAGGAGTCTTCAACCTTGGTGAAACTGGAAAGTCCAGCAGTGAAGACATTGAGATATCTCTTCTAAAATAAAGGATAAGCTGTTTTATTTAGTCCTTTTTATAGCCATAAAAAGGCACAATACATAGTGGTTTTGGATTTTCTCACTTCCTACTCCAGCTCATTTACCAAGGTTGAGTTTTGTCCTCCAAAAGGAGATGGTACCTATGAATGTAACTCTTTTTTGGAAACAGGGTCTTTGCAGATGAAATTAAGATGAAGTCATACTGTGTGACAGTGAACTCTATCTCTAAAAATCAGTATCCTATAAGGAGAGAGACACGGAAAAGAAGGCCATGTAGTGATGGATTCAGAGACTTATGTAGTTGTCAGCCAATGAATGCCAATAATTGCTGCCAACACCACAAAGTAGGAAAGAGGCATAGAACAAATTTCCCACAAATCCTCCAGAAGGAGCCAACCCCTTGGTTTCAAGCTTGGTATATAAAAGATCAGGCAAAGCTTGGAAGCACATTTCAATTTATATAAGGATGTAGCCCAAATGGCCATGATCTTTCTGCTACTATTTTACCTTCTGGCTCCCGGTCTTCACCTATAGCTTGACCCGGAATGCCACATGAACAGTCCCCTGAGCAGGCTTGGTTTGCAGATGGTTCTGCAGGATGTGTGGGCACCTCGCAAAACTGGGAAGCTTAAGTACTAATGCCCTTTCTCTGGACATAGTCTGTGAAAGTAAAACCTCACACAGACTGTGGAAAAATGGAGACAAGGATGTTTGAGAAAGAAGTATGCAGAGAAAACTCTGTGAATATGCAAATAATGTGAAGATATTTGTGCTCCTGTTAATGCTCACAAAATAATAATGACTTTAGTAGAGGTGAATTTTAATAATGCAGGGAATAGAATGACCCATTACATGGACACTATTATCCTCTTTCTCTAGCTGCTTGTCTGTCCCAATGGTCTCATGAACAAAATGACCATGGTGGTACGAATGGAGGTCACCCATGGACTCAGCAACATAGTTCTTTTCACTCATCAAAGCCAACATAGATATAACCACTGCTGAGTGCATAATTTGCTAGAAGAAGAGACCAACTCTGAGACTCTGCTATGGCACCATTCATCAAGTTATTTAGCCAGCCACCAGTGGAAGACTGATTATATTGGACCACTTCCATCATGAAAGGGATAACACTTTGTTCTTACAGGAATGGATACTTGGATCTTGGTTTTGTACTCCAGATCATTTACCAAGGTTCACTGTAAGTCATACTTCTGCCAAAAATACCATTTATGGACTTATAGAATGCTTTTTCGACCTTCACCGTATTCCACATGGCATTGCTTTACAGCAAGGAATTCATGTTATAGCTAGTGAAATATAACAGTGGGCCTGTGGTCATGGAATTCTCTGCTCTTACCGTGTTTCCCATCATCCTGAAGCCACTGACTTACTAGAACTTTGAGGACTCAGCTACAGCACCAGCTAGGTAGCAAACCCTTGCAGAGCTGGAACAAAATCCTCCATGAGACTGAATGTGCCCTGAGTCAGCATTCACTATATGGTGTTATTTTTCCCATAGCAGGATTAACAGGTCCAGGAACTGAGAGGTAGAAATGAGAGCAATAGCACTCACTATCAGGCCAGTAATCTAGATCGACTGGCAAAGGTTTTTCTTCCTGTCCTCAGCACCTTGCGTTCTTTTGATGTAGAAGTCTTGTTCTAAATGGAGGAATACTTCCATCCAAGATACCACTAAACTGGCAGCTAAGTTTGCTGTCAGGTCTGTCTAGAGTCTGATGTATCTAAATCAATAGATGAAAAGGTTATTACTGAACTGATGAGTTACTGAGCCTGATTGCCAAGGAGGAATTGGGTTCCTGCTTCCCAATGGAGGTAAGAAAGCATATATAATATATATCTAGCACTCTACTACTACTGTGTGCTATGATTAAAGTCAGTCAAAAACTATAACAATTTAACTCAGGGAAAATTGCTAATGGACCAGACCCTTCAGGAAGGCTGCATTACTCTATGAGCCTGTGAACTAAAAGTAGATGAGAACAAAGGGAAGAGGTAATTATAAAGACTGCTTTGACCATATGATCAGTGGCCCAAAGGAGACCTCTAAAAGTTATAATTATTTCCCTCTTATTTTGTTATGAAGTATTATAAATATGCTAAGCAAATATTTTTGTTTCCTTTCTCCATTATGACATTATCATCAAACATAAGATATTTTAATAACAGTTAACTTTATATTACAGTAGTAAGTTTCAAGAAATCAAAGAGAAGGAAAATGATACAAGAACATTGCATTCTCTCCTGAGAAATGGTTGCGATGTTTCTATTGTATCTAAGATTATTATAGCATTGTGGGGAGTATAATTTTGCTATTGCTTTTATTTGGGTGCCAGATATGATTGAAGGATACATGCATGAATGCCAAGTGAGTGGATATTCTTGGTTGCTTTATGTGTCAAGTGGGCTAGGTTACAGTTCCTACTATTTAAAAAACTATTCACTAGGTATTGCTGTGAAGGTATATTTTATACATATGACTCATGCTCATAAATAGTTGAAGTAAATAAAATTATGTTAAATAATCTGGGTAGCATTGATTTAGTCAGTTGAGAGGCCTCAAGAACAGAACAGAAATTTCTGGAAAGAAGCAGAAATTGCACCTGTGGAACACAGCTTCAGCTCATGCTATAGAGTTCCAGCCACCTTGCTGCTGGCCTGCCCTCCACATGTAAAACTTGTCTAATCAGACCCCAGGATCCTCACATAAGCCATCATTTCCTCACAATGAATATCCTCCTTAACTTCAACCTGGAGCAGAAATCCAAAGGTTGTGAAAAGGAAGCTCACAAAAATAAATGAAGCAAGTAGATTATTTGATGAATTCATATGTTTTCAGGAGTACCTCAGTGATTTATTTCTTAAAAAGACATCCCACTCTATGTCCTGATTTACTCATGGTGTTGATCCAATCCCCCACCATTTCTCTATCTGTAACATAGTTCAAAGAAAATTGATGTTCATAATGATGGTCCTAAAGCAAAATCTTGAAGTATACTGGAGAGTAGCAAACAATTATTCAAATCCACCCATTATCCATGGTAGCACAGCTGTTAATCTAGGTGTAGGAGCAATTCTGAGGCACAAAAAACTTACCTATATACCTCTCAAATATTTTCCATCATCCTATCATTCATTCTGTTCAATATTCATAAGCTCTTACAATGCACTCCTGATAATTGGGTTGATGTCACTGTCAGCATCATCAATGGGATAAAAAAAGTTGGGACAAAAGGAGCCATGATAGAGTCCAGAAGGCACATTAATTCAGAGACACGATGGCCCACTTCATCACCTTATCACATAGATTGATTAGTTTATCAATGAGTGGGGAGGAGAAAGGAACTCCCACAAGCCAAGGTAAAGGAGGCCCTGGGCCATCTGACTGCACAGCTACAATGGTCATTTTCTCTGCATATTCATATCCTCCTCCATGTCCCTTCCTCATGGGAAACTGGTCAGTGGGAAGGGAGCAGCACAGCAATGACCTAAAGTAAGAATAAGATTCAAATTCCTGACTTTGTAATGTGGACTAAAGCTCACCAACCCCACATAGCTCTCAGTTAAGAAAAATTAACAAGCCACACTCCTGAAACCCCAATTCCCACTCGCTATATAGCAGATGGCAAGCAAAAAGACATGATGATCAAGTAGAATGGAGTTGAAATAAATCTCTGTCTCTCTCTCTCTCTCTCTCTCTCTCTCTCTCTCATCTCCTTCTTTCTCCCTCTTCCTCTTTCCCGTTAAACACCTGACCTAAGATTCCAAGCTTATTGATGACAGAGGGGAGTTTTGAACCTAGGATAGTATAGCTCCAATGACTGATTTTTTCCCCTGCTATGCCAGGCTACTGGAAAAATTAGTACAAATCAATATGCACTAAGAACCCATATTTAAGGTACCAGCTTTGGGCAGGGAATCAGAGAGATGCAACCCAGCTGTACTAGATGGTCAGACCAGAGCCTGGAAATTGGCCATAGGTACACAGAGCAGAGGATAGCGGTCCATGTGATCTGGAATAGCCCAAGCTTCCATGTACTGAGTTAGTCAAAGTTTATTGATACTGAGAGGCAGAAATCTACACCAACTCATTTGAAGAAATGAAGGCTTCTTTTATACGACTTGGACATCCAGAGGTCACACAATGAAGGGTCTGCCATGGTTATTTTTCCCTCATTGCTGGAACAAAATACCTGATGCCTAAAGTTATGGAAAAAAGGTTTATTTAGTTTAGCTGACTCCAAGGCAGGATTGTATAGCAGAGGAACAGTTCATGGCAGAAGAAAACAGCAAAAGCCACAGGAGCAAGAGAAGACTCTTTCTGTGCCCTGTATTGTATGTAGGCTACCCACCCTGGAGTGGGTGTTGCACTCACTCCCATAATCCCAGCATTGGGCTGTGAATCAATCACAGATTCTAGAATCCTGCCCCCATTTGTAAAAGTCTTTGGGGGGGACATTTAGACACAAACTATAACAGAACCTAAAACAGGCTACTGGGTGCTGCCTCTCTTCCTGCCCTCTCTGTTCTCCTCCGTTTTAACCCCATTCTTCACAGACCCAATGCAATGATAAAGGTAGCACCAGCATCCTTTAGCTGTCATCATTTTTATAACTCATAATTTCCAAACTGTGAGAGTACTTTCTCTCAAATGCTCTAACAGAATCCTAGAAATCCAGTGATTGGCCAGGTGGGTCACATGCTGCAATCATATTCACCCAGGGCAGAGTTACTGGGTCAGATGGTCTATATCCTGTACCTACCTCATGAAGATTCAAGGAGGAAGATTTAATTGACAGCTCCTGCAATGAACAAAAATTAAGTCCTTTGTTAATTAAGTTCCCCTCCAGAATTAACCTGTGTAGACAACAGAATATTGAAGTGGTCATGATTCATAATTACAAAGCAGTGCATCTTCTGCCTGCCTGTCCTCTTCGGATCTTCACTCCTAGAGAAATCGGCTGTCGTGCTGTAAAGACTCTCAAGCAGTCACATAGAGAATTCATACAGCAGGGAACTAGGCTTCTTGCCAGTGTCCAGCACCAACTCCTGAACCCTGTGAGTGAGCCACAGTGGAAAGGAATCCTTCACCCTGTCAGGACCTCAGATCACAGCAGTGCCAGATGACATCTTGACTCCAACTTCATGAGACCACCAGAGCTAGCTCCTTAAGCCATTTTCAGATTCCTGATCTGCAGAAACTGTGTGGAATAATAAGTATTAATCAGTTTGTGGGTAATTTGTTATGCAGCAATAAATAATTCCAATGAAAAGTTATTGGGCTTACAAAGAAAAATATATAACCATCCAAACCGTGAAGCATATTTGTTCTAGCAAAATACTATTTTTTGCTTAATGACAAAAGCCGTAGATGACCAGAGCTCTCCTAATGTCAGCACATACACACGTGAGTTCCCCTATTCCATTACAGAACTTAGGAATGGATGTGGTGGTAGCAGCACAAGCAGCAGTAGCCACACCCTCTGATCACCCCTGGCTCCCAAGATGGGGTAAATGATTGAAAAGACATACTGTTCAAGTGAACTGAGTTTTATGGTTAATACATTGTGTCAACTTGAGGTTTAGAAGTTTAACTAAGGGACTCAGCAAGGAGCCAGAATCCTTACTCTGTAAATATCTTCATCCTGTGCAAGAAGAGGGCGCAGAGACTTTGTGAGTGCTACATCCATCCGCCCTGGCAGGGTGGGGTGGGGTGGGTGGCTGCATACAGTATAAGGGGAGAAAAGAGGTTTGCTCTCCCATGTTTGCCTGTTGCTTTGCTGTCTTCTGCCTTTTGAAGTGTTGCCTCAGTGCCATGCCACCCTGCCTTAGCTTATTATGGACTGAAACCTCCACAAACTGTGAACTAAATAAACCTTTCCTTCCTTCATTTTGGGTATTGGTTTTCTCTCATTTTTGAGACAAAATACCTGACAAACCATTGGTGAGTTGAACTTTAAAGTTGCCTTAAAGGAAAAAACTGTTCTGGTTCTGGTACTGGTTCTCCACTCTGAACTTACCTGGAGAGCTTTAGAAACCACTCATGGGATGGCCCCCAACCCAAGACTCTGACTTCCTCTGCCTGGACAGTGGCCTGAATTCCAGGATTTCTTAAAAGCTTCCCAGGTGATTTCAATAAACAGTCAAGGTTGAGAACCACTAGATTTCAGAGACTTTCTGGGAAGGAGAACTGTCATTTAATTGAAGAAAATCATTAAAGGCTTCCTAGGAACTGGTCATTGGAATGGGATCTCTGAAAGATTTCAAAACTAGGGAAAACAGTCCAGAAAAGATAAGAACTTGAGCAAGGGGTGATGAGGAACATAGAGATTGCAATGTACCTGCCAGGTGATGAGGATGCTCTGTCATTAACACTGCAATTCTGAACTCTCAGGCTATCACTGTATGCACTGCTGAAACTATTGTCCAGCTACAAAAGCACCAACTCACAAAACCCGTGAATCATCAAGTTCTAAATCTTTGGCATTCAACACATTTGGGATATCATTTTAGGGAGTCACAGCTGCAGCCTAAACAAAAGAGGAAAAAATAACGGCTCCCTTCAAGCCCCCATGACCAGGCATCATCATCCACCACATCACTTCAAATTGTCTCTTTTTCATTAACACCACCTCCAAAGATGGGAACTGCTCAGAATTTGGCTCAACTCTGTCTCAGCCAACCTTAGCTGTGGGTCTTCTAAGCATATTCATTCCCTAGTGACCAAGAGCCACGTCCTGTCCTCCACCCTCACCCCACAGTCTATAGTAGCTAGTATTGGAAGATGATTATTGACTCAATCAAGATATGTGAGATAAGTTTATGTTTCTTTCCTTGCTTAAAGGTCTGCTACTATTCTTTCTGAAGAGACCAAGAGAGTCCTCCTACCTTTCATCTTAGAGGAAAGCACTTCTCAGACTTCAGTGTACATTGGGATGCCCTAAGGATTCTATTAACACTCGGATTTAGGGTCTGGATGGGATCTAGAGGTCTGCATTTTTGCTCCTTTGTGGTCCTTTCCTATAGCCAGAAACCAGAGCAGCACTTAGTAAGTGTGGGATTTGTTTATCTGCTGAGGGTCTGCAGGCAATTCGGCAGTTTCAGAGATAAAACAATAGAACTCTTGTTCACAGTCTTGTCACGCATTTAAAATGCAGTATTAACTAAGATTTTTCACATAAACCCTTCCATTTTTAGTTTTTTCATATATGATAAGGATGGTATTAGCCAGTTCACTCCAGGTAATCTTCCATTTAACACGACCCAGGTCATTCTGATTAATTTATTTTCACCATTAGTCCTTTTTGTTTATATTTATCAAATATTCTTCTTCACTGTGAATATTCTATCACAATAATTCAAGAACATGGGTCAGTGACTCAAATGAAGCTCACTGAAGCATAAAAGTACTGCCAGAAATAGTAATATAAGTGCTGGAACTCAGCGTGGTATACATACAGTAGGAAACCAGGAAAAAGCAGACTGTGGTAGAGTGGCATGAATTAGGAAAGCTTTACCTTCATCTTCAGAGCACAGTGGGACTCTTACTCTCTCTAAAAGTCCCTTGAATTCTTCTAGAACAAGGAAAAAATAATACTTCCCAGTACAAAGTTGACAAATTTGGATCAAATTGAGACAGAGTCCCTAGCCACAGAAAAGTCATTAAAAGATGCATACCTAACAGTAAAAATGGGCCAAGCTATATTTTTGCCAAGAAGTTTGTTAAACCAGTTAAATTAAAAAGAATGATTCTATAACATGATTTTCACAAGGAAAGCCTTTCTGATCATGTGTTAGCATTTCACTTTGCAGTTGCACAATGTCATCAGTGAATGTGATATAAATCAGCTCTTGGCTTACTTGAGATAAATGAATGAAATGAAACTGCACTGTATCTTTTTGTTCTGCTTGTTTCTGAAAGCTGTTGCTGCAGAAAAGACTTTCCAGTTTGAAAATGATTATCTTGCGCTTTAATAGACCAGAAAAGATGTCTTAGGATAATCCCCCTCAAAATACTGTTAGAGCGACAGCAGGGTCTTTCACAGGCCAACAAAAACATCTATTCATGTACTACTTTAGTCATGGAGAACCTTGGTGGTTGCCAGTATACCTCTTGACTTTTATTTATTCAACAAATAAGTAATGAGTACCTGTAATATGCCAGGCAGCGTTCCTGCCCAAATAAATCTCACATTCTACCAGAAAACAGTTATAAATTATGTATTATATTTACCAAGTCATTACCATGGAGGAGGATGAAGGATGAACAGTGCAAAGAAAGTTGGGAATATAGATGGGGAGTAACACGGAAGTTGGGATTTTAAGCAGGCTTATCAGAGAGGCCTCTATGAGAAGATGGCATTTGACAAAGACTTGGCAAAGGTAGCCATGAGCCATATCTGCAAGGAGTCTCCCAGGATCACACAGAACATCTGAAGATAGCAGGGAAACAAGTGTAATTAGAACATGAGAGGCAAAAGGAAGAACTGTGGGAGGGGAAGTCAGAGTGAGAAGCAGGAGAGAAGCAGCTGGGGTAGATTCTCATAATGACTTTGCTTTCATTCTTAGTGAAATAGGAACCAACTTCAGCCAACTACAAAGGCAATAAGAAACTGACTGTGACTTTTAAGCTTAATTGTGTCAATTTGATTGGCTTCAAAGCTGCCGAGGGAATTAGTAAAATAGACTTCTAGGCATGCCTGGGCGAGTCATGCAGGCATGATCATGGGCACCACATCTGTGCCTTCCCATTTATCTCTGGTAGCGCTCTCGTCTTCTTCCAGCTGCCATGGACTCTGCCGTTCCCTTCTGCCAAGATGTTTCTGCCTTGGAGCTAGCCAACCATGGATTGAATTCCCTGAAACTATGAGGCCAATTAAACCTCTCCTTTAAGGTGTGGATGTCAGGTATTGAGTATCAGGAATTAGAAAGCTGACAAACACACTGACCAAATCTGACTTTGGAAAGGATCACTCTGGCTGCTGTGTGAAAACAGAATTCAGCTCCGGGGTTTAGCTTAGTTGGCTAAGGGCTCACCCTGGTAAACGTGAGGTCATGAATTCTATCCCAGGTGCAGCAAAAAAAAAGAAAACAGATTTCAAGGAGGTAATGCTAGAAATGAGGTCTGTTGATTTGTATTGCTATGTCACAAACAATTGCAAAAACCTCAGTGACTCACACAGAGACAGTAAAGATTTATCTGGGTCATACATCTAAATGTCATTTGGGGGTCTTCTGAACAGGGCTGGGTCCCATGGAGCAGAGCACTAGGACTAACCTGCTATATTTCTCATCCTATTCAACCAGCAGGTTAGACCTGAGGTTTTGTTTTCAGAGGAATCATTGGCATTATAGATGGCATTTTAAGCTATGGTCTTGAGTAACATTAAATTTGTGTAGCAATGTGGCCACTGAGCTGGGGATTTAGCTCAGCGGCATAAGTGCCTGCCTTGCAAGCATGTGGTCGTGAGTTCAATCCCTGGTACCGACAAAAAAAAAAAAATGTGGCCACTGAATAAAGAGGTCTTAAGTGTGTCATGTAAAGAAGGCAAGTGCTTTGTGCTTGACTTACCAAACTGTCCTGAATGTCAAGGAAAAGGGACCTCTGGAGGATTGTTTCAGTGGAATATGCATACCCTTCCTTCATGACACTTCATATCAATGGAGGCCATTTTTACAATTTATTCCAAATGTGTTATTCAATTTATGTATCACTGCTATGTGTTCCATGCCCCAAACATCCTGAATGTACCACATCAAGAACTGAAATACAATATTTTTAATTTTGACGATGACATAACAATTTTTAACAAATGGCAGACGACTACATCCCTACAAGTGAAAATTCTCCAAGACAATTTTCATCTCTTCTGAGAGAGAAATACATGATTTTTAAAGGACATATATAGAAGCCACATCTAAATATTATGACAGAATTACAAAAAAATTTGCATATACAACCAAAGAGTAAATGGAGAATCCATTCACCACTATTTTCCTGGCTGAAGCATCCAGATTTCCACAGCAAAACATGCTAATTGGTGTCAGGGCTGCTGGACCCCAAGACCTAGTGAAAGAATTGGGGTTCATATTCTATTCAGCCACCCTGCATGTCCCTTCATTCCCAAAGGCTCATCATTATGAGTTCAGCTTTTTGAATTCATGAGATATGTAAACTAGGAAAAGTAATGACCTGAATATAGATTTGTCTGTACTCAAACTGTACCATGTAGGATATGGATATTTTGGTGAAAGAGCATGAATTATACATTATCATGTACCTCACTGGCATAAAACTATTATGTTATTTCAACTCAAATGTAGTTTTAATTTTACTGTGGAAAAATAATGTTGAGTTCTTTCCATGAAAATGGTGGTCTACAAGCATACCAAAGCCCAGCTAGGTAACTCATAAATTGTGAGCATTTTGAAGAAACACATGCCAAGAAGCTGCCAGCAAGTCCAATTCATTCACTCACCTACCACAGGTCAGGTTAGGCTAAGTAGCTTTAACAGACAGCCTAGGATGAAATACAGATTTTCTGTTTGAAGGGAAAGAGTACTTCTAATAGTTTTCTGTCTGCAACACCAGGCTGTGCCAATAAGCCAAGTAAGCCGTAAGAAAAATGAAACAAGCACATCCATAAACACAGTGACCTGCCCACATTAGAAAGAAAAAAGTATACACAACTCCATTTGGCAGCTCAGTTAAGATGACCCAGAGTCATCACACTTCTTACAGTGACAGCTCCTCCACCCAACACCCACCCCGGGTTTGGCTTTCTCTAGTGGCCCTGAAACCACAGGGGAAGTAATAGCTCTTTCTCTCCAGGCATCAACATTCACAAGCACTTATGGTAGCCCTAGACCCAAAAGTGTCTTTCCTTTGAGGGGTGAGGTTCCCCCCATGTACATAATTAGCCCGTTGAGGCACCCCCCTCACTGCGCCAGTCTTCTGAGGGGCAGCATTAGCATGTCAAGTTCAAGTGCTGAAAACAGGTAGACAGTTACATAACATCACAGAAAGCCCTCTGTGGGGAGGGTACTGGGTCTAAAGGTCTCTGAACAAGCAGCAGTGTCTTGGGAGCCCAAACAACATGGTGTGTGCCTAAAATGGTGACCCACACATTGCCAAGGGCATGGTGGCATCACATTCCCCTTTCTCCGGGTGCTCAGGTGGTTCCTCTTCAGCCTATCCCAGCAGTTCTAGACCAGGTGAGGGAAGAGCTGGTAGTGATGAGAAGGGAAAAGTGAGGGGCAAAAGAGACTAGAAACTCTCATATGTGCACAGCCCCTAAAAGGCCCCAGAGAGGAAGAAAACTCTTGCTTCAATATCATTTTTCATTCAATACAACTATAAGAGATAAGTCACAACTGACCACAGCTGAAATAGCAATTGATTGAAGAGAGTAAGAAATTTGGGAACTAAGCCAAGCAAAGCTGAATTAGCATGATCTCATAGAAGACAGAGATGCTGGGGCTGAAATGTCATTTTTAGTTAAATTGTCCCCGAGTGTTCAAATTGTTTATCTTTTTCTTCTAGATTGGTGAAAAAACAGGAGCTTTACACTGATGCAGAGCAAAGAGAACTATGAGTTTCCCAAGCTTTGAAACTGAGTTTATATGCTTCTGACAATTCTGCTCTAGTTTCAGCACTTACCTTTCCCTTCCTGTCCAGCAATTTGAGGGGAAACCATGTTTTCTCTGTCCACCACCCCAAGTACCCTTGCTAAGGTGATGGGTGGGTTTCCCATGAGGAGGACTTGCAGCTCTACTGAGAGGTAAGACTGTTACCACGCATGGATAAAACTGGGGAATGATTGTGGTACCCAGAAAACACTCAGAAACACATTTGCCTTCATAGACAACACCAATAAAACCCATACATATGCATGAGTTCAGCCATCTGTGGAAATAAACCGAAAGATTATAAATGTGTGACTGAAGAGATTAGGAACATTCAAAACTCCAATCAAAGGGACGAGGGTGTAATTTCAAAGAAACAAAACTCAACTGTGATTGTAATTGAGAAAAATAAACCCTAATCAATTGTATTGTACCCAGTTCAAGAACAGACTCTGGAACACAAGGAGGAGTCATTGGCCTGGAGCACAAAGAGGTGAGTCCAAGAACTGCTGCTGGCCACCCACTGTCTAGCTCCATCACCCACATAGGTGTCATCAAGGTGATTCAACCTGCCATCGTGCAGAACTGACACATGGGACCTCCCCGGAGCCGTATTCTGGATCCCCCTCCCCCGAAGAACCCAGAGCAGCTCCCCACTGAAAAATTCCACATGCTGCCCTTCACTGATCATTTCCTTTGTTTAAGAAGTTTCTCTTTTTAAAAGGCGTTACCCTGAATTAAATATCCTCAAGATTCTGTTATATGGGAATACTTGCCCTTGTTGTGATTTTATGACAACTTGGCAAACTTCTGATGCTTTTCTTTTCCCTACTAAAGGAAAGAAGACTCCAAATGGCAAGAAGAAATATGCCCAATGACAGGTGTGTAAAATCCAGTATAATCATGTGTCTTTTGAGGTTCACTGGTTCTGATCATGCCCAGGTCATATTCCCAGTCAAGTTGTCCTCTGGTCCAGCTGAAGTCCAACTTCCCCCTGAATTCACCATCCTCTGGGCTCTCAGTAACCCACCAGCTGGCCTCCCACTGCTATATTTACGTGACAACATGGAATTATGAATTGAGTGGCTAACTTTGAATCAATCAACTGATGAAGTCTCTTCCCACAGCAAAACCAAGAACGAGCAAGTGGTCAGTTTTTACCTGCACCTGCTGTGAGTTGGCAATTACTTGTGTGACACAGGAGCAATAAGGCCTTATAAGGCTCTTGAGGATATGCACAAACCAAAACTTATTCTCTTCCACCTTGCACCCAGGGAATCCATGAAGCCCGTCTGCGTGGAACACAAGTCAGTCAGTTGTATGCCTTGACAAGCACATAACTAAAGTACTGCAAGGCAGGTGTTTGCAAAATTATTTGATGGAGGGTGAGAAAATCTCCTCAGCCACTAAGCTTTGGTGCAGAGTACTGTAATAGTTTCCTGTTGCTATTATAACAAATTACCTCAAATTGAGTTGCTTAAAACAACACAAATTTATTATCCCACAGCACTAGATGTCATAAATCCAAATCCAGAAATGCAACTGTATTTGGCAGAGCCAGTTCTTTCTCTAGGCTCCAAAGAGAGAATGCTTTCTTTCCTTTTTGCTGCCCTTGAGTTCAGCTGCATTCCTTGGCTTATGACACTTTCTTGTATTACTCCAGCCTCTTGCTTCCATCATCCTATTTCCTGCTTCTCGCTCTGACCCTCCTGATTCCCACTCCTACAAGGGCCCTGTGATGTCACTAGGCTTACCTGCATGATCTAACACACTCTTCTCATCTCAGAATCCTTATCCACATCTGCAAAACGCCATCCACCATGTGAGGCCCCAAGGATCAGGACTCAGACATCGTTAAGAAGCACTGTTCAGCCTGCACAAGTGCTACAACCATGCAGGGGGTAAATGACTACTGAAACACAACTGATAAACCTTAAGGACAGCTTCAGAGGGCCCACCTCCTAAAGAGCAGAGAACTCTGCAGCTTGGATATTAGCTTTGAAGCAGGAAGAAGATACGTGTCTGGGTGTATTGGCATGAATTATACAGTACTGGGCTGTAATGGTAGCTATGTTGTGTCAACTTGAGAAGCTCAGAGGTTTAAGTAACTCAGCAGGGGGCCAGTCCTCACTTTGTAAACATCCTAAGCCTGTGCAAGAGAAGGCCGTGGAGATGGTGTGAGTGCTACACCCACTCTAGAGAGTGGTAACCTGCTTACAATATAAGGAAGGAGAAGAAGCTTGCTCTTCCCCCTTTTGCTCTTGCTGCTTTTGCTGTCTTCTGCCACCGTGAAGTATTGCCCTGGTGCCATACCGCCCTGCCTTAGAGCCAGCTGATTAAAGACTGAAACCTCTGCAGACTGTGAGCTAAACAAATTTTCCTTTCTTAATTGTAGCCATTGGGGTATTTTGTCTCAGCAACCAAAAAAAAAGTAACCAAGACAGGGACACAGATCACCTTGGGACATTACCTTGACCAATACAATGCCCAGGATTGGCACAACATAAGAAGAGAATTCTAATAGGGTCCAACAAACACCCTCATCCCACCTAGGCCCACATTTTACCAACTAGTGATTATCACCAGAGTCCCAAATACAAGGAGTATCTAGTATGTTTGGAATCTTTGTGTTTTTATCTTGCAGTAAATAGATTAAATAAGAGTTGTATTGTACATCATGTTTTTAATTACCCCTTCTTCTTGTTTTTATGAAGTCCTGGGTAGATAATCCACTAAGAAAGTAACATGATCAGAGGTCTAACTCAAGCTAGTGGTCACTATGCCAGGGTCTGAGGTGGGCAGCTAAGGGTCAAGACCATGCATGTCCCACTGACTGTGCCCTCTTCCACAGTCAGGCACGTAGCTGCCTTCTCAGCATCGCTGTTTGAAGCCTATGAATCAAGGTCCATTTAATATCACGTTTGGCTCACAAAACAGATCTGAGTATAGACATGGCCTCTTTTTAGCTGTGTGACTGTGAACAATTTCCTTAGTTTTGCAGAAACTTGGTTTCATCTTCTATAAAATACAGATTATAACCTATACACAGATTATGATGATAGTGGATAAAGTAGTATTATAGATAATACTGGAGCAGTCAATAAATCATTATTGATAAGATTTTCTGACTCATGAAACAGGAATAATAATATATACAAGATTTTTGTATGAATTAAGTACCTGACATGATGCATACCTGGCATGTAGAAGACGTTTCATGATTCATTTCCGTCTTCTCTTTCCCTAAATTTCCCACATCACTTTGTTGAGTTAACCACAAATGGAGACCTATTGGCTCCAGAAAAGTGTTGTCAAAGGTGAATCTTTTACTTGGCCCATCCTTTGCCCCACCATCTCCATCTATTATCAGTTCATAGGCACAGACACCTTTTCAGATGAGCTCGCCATGCACCACTGCCCAAGAGCTTATCTCTAAGGGGCCAGGAGAGCCTGATTGTGATGGTGTGGGATGCTAAGGTAAAGCGTCCACTAGAAGCTTCTTATGAAAGGATGCTTTGAGTACAGAAACACAACTTTAAGCATTTTAAGCAAATAAAGCTACAGTGAGAGTTTTGTTGACTAACAAAAAAGTCATGACACAAAAGTCTAGTAGACAAATATGACTAGATCCACGTACTATAAAAAAGTTGTGAAAATTGAGTCATGCTCCGTCTCCTGGTTTTGCTTTCTTCTTTTATACTTCTCTTTCTCAAAAAGCTGTACCCTTGACAATGGCTTCTGTCACCAGTTTAGCAGACAAAAGGACCCTCTTTTTCAATAGTTTCAAAAGACTCTGTAGGCCAGAAGTCACTGGACCATCTTATGTCAGTGATGCCCTATATGATCCCTATACCAGATATAGTGCCGAGTAATAGACTAATCAACTGACTAGACCTGCTCTTAGCGATAAGATGTATAAATATTGCAGAGAAAGGGAGGTAAAATCAGCTCCCACCTGAATTTGTGGATTGTGAGTTGAGTGAATATTTAGCCACAGGAAAAGCACAAGACTAAGAGACTTACTGCTAAGACTGAGAGAAATAGGAATAGATATTGTAGATGCAAAATCTCCTATACTACCTAAACCACAGAGAATTTGGGGTCTCTGGGCCAAGATGCTGGGTCCTGGAGAAGGTAGAAGAGACAAGTAGCAATGCAGATTACAGTTCTTGTCTTATCTATCACTAAGCATACTATTACATCCCATCTGTCTTTCAAAACCGTTCCTAGCATGTTCCTGATTCACTGTCTTCATGGCATCGTACATGTTTGATATTTCCTCAGGGAGATCACCTTGAATGTGCATGAAAGTCTGGGGTTGCAGCCAGACAAGCAGCCACTCAACAACCTCCCTGCTCACTCACGGACAGGGGGTTGGGGTGAAAGGATGGATTAACAGTTGAGACAAGGGCAAGAGGCAGGCAGAGGGCTAATTTACCCCTTTTGTTTCAGGAGCCTTGTTGCTCAAAGGGTATTCTGTGATTGGGTCCTAAAAACAAGAAAAGACTAAAAATGCAAGTTTGTTGACTAGAACGTTGTGTGGGTTCCCCACCAAAGCTAGGCATGCTGAAAAATGACTATTTGTTCCTGACTTGAGGCACCTCATCTCTTAATCAGTCCTTAATCCCTGGCAGTTCTGCAGTTCTCTGCACAGTTACTGAGCTCCCTTCTTATAGGTAACTATATCAAAGGCCTCTGGAAAGTCTAAATAAATTATAACCATGAGTTCCTTTTATCCACAGCTTTATTTTAAGGAGTTGTGACAGACTCAAGAGGCATAACTTTACTCACTCCAAAGGCGTACGGCTTGTTCCCTTCAAATTCTACCCATCCTGTTGCTTCAGAAAACACTCAAGTGATTCTGTGTGCTTCATTTGTCTCTGCCTTTTTACAGAGGAGTTTTACCTTCCATCCCTAATTCCCAAGGAAAATCCAGAATACTGTCTTCAGCATCTTCACAGTACAATAAATGTGGTTTAAAAGTTAAAAGTAGAGCAAAATTCTGAGGTGTTTGGCTATAGTTCTGCAAAGCCTGCTCTTCAGGATGAAGTGATTTCTCACTGAATCAGCAAGATGGCCAAAATTTGGGTTTGTAATTCTAGTCATGCATTAGAATCATTCAGTGAGGTTTTTGGGGTTTTTTTTTTTTTACCACAACCATGAGTGAACCTTACTTATCCTAAACCAAATAAATACAAATCTCCAGGGGAGAAGTCTAAGTTCTGGAATTTTCTTTCAAATGTGCAGTAGGGTGGAGAAAAAGTACATAGAATATGTTTGTGCTGTCAGAGCACTGGATCTACATGAGCAGTTCTGACTCATCTGCAGGCTGCTGTCACCTGGGAAAGGACATCTGCAGAGCTCTGTTGAGCTGTGCGTCCCATTCACTGTGTCTTGAGTACCTGAAGATGATGCGCCCATGAATTAATAAAAGGATCCTGAGGTCAGCTTTAGAGAGGTCAATCTTCCTTGCCTGTGAGAAGAAAAAACAAAAACCCTTGTCTAGGCACAAAGGAGGACAATGACTGATAAAGTAAGTTTGACACCAAAAGGTATAAAAGATCAGGTCATCTGAATTCAGTTAGCAAAACTTTGCAGTGACAGACTGTCACTATGTGTTTGTCCCAGACAGGGGTGCTCATTTGCTACATGACCTTGGACAAATCTGTTAACCTCCCTTGCCAAGTTTATTTCTAAAGAATGTCATGGCTTTCTTGGCATTTAAAAATTCCTTTAAAGAAACAAAAGACTTTAGCCATCATCTAAAATTAACCGTTGGCCTATAAAATAACTGAATGAAAAAGCAGTTAGATGTTAATGGGAGAAAAGGGAGAGTCCTCATAATGAGTTCTCCTTTTGCTTTAATTCTGTTTAAAAAAAAAACAAGAGAGAAGAAATGCTGAAAGTGCATTAAACAAGGTAAAGGTGTATAACAAGTTCCTCTTTGTGGTGAGGACAAATGCTTTAAAAAGTAAGTTAATCAGAGCTACTCAAAGCTGAAATATGTTCAGGGTAAATTAAGAGATTCAGAAGTCTTAACTATCTGTTAAAAAGCTCACAGGCTTTCAAAGATCACTCCAGATCCAGTGGTATATTCATTCGTTGTCTAATTTTCCTTTTGTTGCAGAGAAACAGGAAATAACAGGGAGTGAGGTTCCAGAGATGGCATTAACCATTGTGCAGCAGCTTGGCAGTGCATGCCAGCACGTAACATAGACAGTGACACCCAGCAGGAAGACTGAAGGCAGGGCTGACATGTTAATGCATCTTGGCATTTTAGTTTTGAACCTTATTTTATCAGAACACTCAGCAAAAACTCTTACAGTACCTAATATATGATGGTCTAATATCATAACCTACAGCATTTATCATTAAAAAGAACTTTTCTTGTCTTCTGCTATATACCAAAAAACGGGGTGAAATTTTAAAATTCAAACATTAGAAAAAACTTAATGATGTGGAGGTGAGAAAACCGGAAGAGGGAGAATGTAAAGTCACATTAGATGTGCTGGTACACACAGCTGTAGTCCCAGCTCCTTGAGAGGCAAGAGGATCAAAAGTTTGAAGACAGCTTGTGCCACTTAGGAAGACTCTGTCTCAAAATTAAAAAATAAAAATAAATAAAAATAAAAAATAGCTGGGTGTGGTGGTGCCTGCCTGTAATCCCAGCACTTAGGAGGCTGGGGCAGAAGGATCTCTGCAAGTACCGGGCCAGCCTCAGCTTTACATAGTGAGCTGAAGATCAGCTTGAAAGACACAGCAAGACTCTGTCTCAAAAAAAAAAAAAAGGAAAAAAAGTCAAAATAAAAGCATAAAACTGACTAGGAATGTAGCTCAGTAGTACAGCATTTGCCCATTATGCACTAGGCCCTGAGTTGATCCCTGGAACCCCAAAATAAAAAAATCATGTCAAAAAGTACCTCGGCTACTGCCCGCTATGTCAGGGGCCAAAAGGACAACGTGGAGAACAGACGTGAGGTGTCAGTCACTCCACTCTGCTTCTAGAGCTGACAAGTGCTCACTGACATTTTAGCCCGGTCCGCACCACTTGGCACCGAATCACACGGGGTGGTGGTCAGGGACTGAGAGGCCGGAAAACAACCAACAGTCAGGCAGGGCGGAACTTTGCCAAAAGGCCTTATTTTCTATTTTCTTCCTCCAATCATCAGAAAGTGACTTTTTAATTCCTTGACATCAGACAAGAAGGCTCCCATGTCATCTTTTCTCCCCCTCACCCACCCTGGAAATGGGATTCACAGCGGGGCAGTTGGAAAGGCCTGGTTTTGTTTGCCACAGTAGACAGTGTTCAGATACAGGCTCAGCAGGTGCCTGACCTCAGCTCAAAGAGGGGTCCTTCAAGGAAAGCGCCTCATGCGCCCCTTCCACAGACCCTAGCAAGGGTCATGGTTTCCTCTGTGATTTCACACAGCTGGTCAGATCCCATCATCTAGGAACTAATTTTCTTTTAAGTCAGTTTCTCTCTCTCTCTCTCTCTCTCTCTCTCTCTCTCTCTCTGTCTCTCTCTCTCTGTCTCTCTCTCTCTCCTTTCTAACACAGTCTTATTGTCTTAGTGAAGACAGTACAGTGAAGCAGAAAACAAATGCAGAAAGTGACAGATGACACAAGCATTTGTCCAATTAGCAATAAGAAAATTACAAGCACTGACGGTGACCACTCATGTTGAACAACCGGCTCAGCAAAGAGCCTCGCTCCACATCTCTCTGATCTAATTAGAGCCGCTCACACCACAGCTGCCCCGAATCCCCTGGATTTTAGCACCTTACATGATCTCCGGGCATTAACAAGGGACACGGAGCCCCCAAGAGTTTTGATCAAGCCACGGACTACTGAGCTATTCAGGTGCATCATATTTCATCAGTTCCAAAATGTGCCCCTCACCAACACACACACACACACACACACACACACACTTTTAAATAGGATGTGCCTTTGAATCAAGAAAACTATGGTAGAGCTGTCATTGCCTCTGTGTGGCAAACTTGATCAAAGCTGTAGGTGTTGTCATTGTTTCAAACGAGTTAAATGTGTGGTTGCAAGATGTGGTTGCAAGGAAGAAAAAGAGGGAAAGAAAAACCAGGAACAAGGTGAGAAGATCCACACAGAAGAGAGCTTTAGGCCACCTAAAGTTTCAAATTCTATTTTAAACACAAAGGAATTTTGAAGGCATTGAAAGTCTTTAAAGGTAGGAGGAACCTATATATCGGTGGTAACACATATAATCCCAATCACTTGACTAAAGCAAAAGAGGATCAAAAGTTCAAGCCTGGCCTAGGCAAGTTTGTGACACTTGTCTCAAAATAACAAATGTAACTCAGTGAGGGAGCACCTGCCTAGCATGTGCAAAGCCCTGGTTTTAATCACCAGAACATGTATACCAAGTAGAATGACAAAAATAAACTAAAGTGTAAGAGTTGACTGTCTGTGATCTGATGAGAGGTGTGTTAGGAGAATATAGTCAGTATTAAGAGCTACTCATGGAGGCTGAGCTGGAGTGGTGGCAGCAGAGATAAAGAGAAGTGAACACAGTCAAGACATTTTAAACATCAGAATACAAAGCACTTGCTGGTGAGGGCAGGGACAACAATTACAAGCAACAAATCAAAAGTGATTCCCTAATTTTTGGTTGGAACAAGCTGGAAAACAGTGGCACCATTTATCAGGGTGAGGAAGGAGGCGAGATGAACAGCACTGAGGGTATGGGGAGTGGTGTTCAGTTTAGAACTTCTTACGACAGCTGCAAAGTACTCAAATAGAGGAATCAAGGTGACAATTGGACAAATTAATCTAGAGCCTAGGAAAGGGTACTGAGGAGGACTACGAATTTGGGGGCCATCAGCTATTAACTGATTTATGAGGTATGATCAAAAGCTACAGTGAACGTTATAATTTTTTAAATGTATTACTCTAAAAGATACGTTGACAATCTCCCTCAAAATACTCCCTCTCTCTTTGAGCCTTATCATTCTTGCTGCTTTCTGGAACAAATCTAGAAGTTTTCTTTCATGAATGTGTTGCCTTGTGCTGTTGTAGCTACCTCAATGTCCAGAATTGATTCAAAATTTACCTTTCATGGTCATTTTGACTTTGCCAAAGAGCCAGAAGTCACCTGGTGCCAGATCCGGTGAAGAAGGACGAACCACCATATTTTTACAAGCCTGCCTTTCTGTTGGATGGCTCTCAGCCATTGCATTCACCGTATTTTAGACCACACCATGTAAGGAGCACTCACAAAAAAGAACTTGTACAATCGGCTCAGAAAATGACAAGAACAATGGTATAGGTGTGTTTAAAGCAAGAGGGAATATTTTAGGGGGAAATAATGACATTTCATCTTTTACTGTAATCATTTTATTTAAATATCTTAATCAGATAATATAAAAATTAGATGAAGTTATTTATGACAAGACTATGTAAAGAAGAGAGGACTAATACCGAGCCCAGCAGAACTGAGAGCCGAAGACAGACACACAGACAGACATAAAGTGAGCAGCAGAGAAAAAAACCAGCTATCACAGAAGTCAAGCAGATGCTTCAAGGGGTAAGTGGTCATCTACAGCAAAGTCGTCTGAGAAGTTTAATGAACAGACGACAGAGTAGAGCAGATAAAGTAGAAGTTTCCAGTCATCTTGATAAGAGATATTTAAAAGAAACCAGAGAGAGAAGGCTGACCAGTGAATTGGAAGCAGCTTATGGAGAAGACACTTTCATAACACTGGCTACAAAGAGGTTTAGCAGACTCAAGAAAATGGCAGTAACAACAGAAATAAATAAAGCTACTATCAGCCAGCCCATTGTCTCCAAGTTCTCACACAATGCTACATGGTAGATATTTTTATCTCTGTTTTACAGAAAGTAAATGAAGAACAATGCCCAAGATTATACAGTATATTCATTTTGTATGCTGTGTAACAAATTATGCAAATTTAGCAGCTTAAAACAGCACATTATTTATTGCACAGTTTCTGTAAGTTAAAAAGCCAGGATCGGCTTAGCTGGATCTTCTGCAAAACTGTGACCATAGTGTAGATCAGAAATAGGTTCTCTGGAAGCCTTATTGGGAAGGGACAACTTTTAGTTTCCCTCTGGCTAATGGCAGAATTTATTCCCTGGAATTGTAGGAGTCATGACATCTGGCTTTGTCAAAGCCAACCTTGGAGATAGCAAGATAGTCAGTAAGGGACCTAGACTTCTATATAATTATGGGAGTGACCTCGCTTTTTCTACTCAATGTAATTATAAGAGTGACAACCCATTACCTTTATCGTATTCTTTTGGCTAGAAATAAATCACAGAACTCAAATACACTCAAGGGAAGTGGATTACACAAAGCCATATGCACCAGGAGGCAAAGGCCCTGGATTAACTTCATGTCTATCCAGCTCACATTCCGTGGAACTGGAGATCATTTCTGTCTTAATTCCAATACCCATTCTCTTTCAATTTGACCATGTAACTTCACAAATATAAAGACAAGTTTATAAGAAACACAGAATCTTCTAAAAATGGAATATACTGGCTGCAGAGATACTAAGTTCTCTGTCATTCAAGGTGCCCAGCCTTAAACTGGACAGTCTTTGATGTGGACAGTCTTTGATGTGGTCTAACATGAGACAGGATGGGGTAGGGGAAATTGTTGCGTTTGGTGACTTCCAAGGTACTCCTCAGTCTTGAAGTTCTGGTTTCTTCAGGCACATCACAGGATCACAGAATGATAGAATCAGGAGGAACCTTTGAGATGAAGCCCAGTCTGACACTTAGATAAGAAAACTAAGGACTAGAGGGGTGAAATTTGTTTCAGTCACAGTGCAAGGTACCATTGATAGAAAGAGAATTGAGATGATGATCCCTGTCTTCCAGAAACTCATAATCTAATTGGGAGAAAGCAATAAAAATGTGAAATAATGCAGAATAAATAAGTTTCCAGATGAAGTTATGCTTACAGCACCCTCAGGTACCCAGAAAGAGGAATCTCAGGATGGGGAACAGTTATATGTGCAGATGTTCAGGTCAGATGGACACCAAGGTACCTAAGGGCACCCAGGTCGTGATGTGTAGTCCAGGGCTTCTCAAGCCTTAATATACACACAGGTTTGCTGAAGTGCAGCTTCAACCCAGCAGCTCTAGGAGAGAGCCTGAGAGGTGCATTTCTAACAAGCTCACAGATGGCACAGATGCTCCTCAGCCTCAGACCACAATCTGAATAACAGCATCTACTATGGCAGTTCAACAGACAGCAAACACCAGTCCTTTATTCACTCCTTTCTTGCCTTATGCTGCCATCTTCTCTCTGCAGTGGACAGCCCCAGATGCCAGTGTCAGAGTAAGAAGGAGACAGCCTGAGATTCCAGGCAGGTGATTATGCTGCTGAGCTAAATCCCTGGCCCAGCCTGAGATTCCAAAGGGGAGCAACTTCACCAGAGGCCGCTGGTGACAGCCCTGTTACCTGGGGAGGGCCAACTCTTTTCAGTTGATGCAAAGAATTCACCCACTGATTCTTACCTTCATCTCACACTCACTAGACTTTCTTTTTACAGAATACAGAAGTAAATGACTCCACCCACAACTGCAAGAATATAATGATACAGATCAGCACCTCAAACTAACCAAAACCTGTGGCCTTGAGGGAGGTAATGTGATAGGCAACATATTTAGAGGGTGAACTCCAAATGGGCACGCAGGGAGAAAGACACCAAAAGGAAAATCAGGACTGAATGAAGAGGCCAAAGCTAGATTACTGTGTCTAAAATGTCCTTTGCCTTTTTCAAGATGTAGAACCTAGGTCACTGGAGACAAGCATAAATGGCAAACATGCTGAACCTACAGTCCCTTAGGGCTGTTATCCATCAGGTACTCAGGGCTCAGTGCCCATGCTATGTGAGTTCTTTGGGGACCTACAGAAATGTTTGAGACCAGGACATAAAATCACTGATTCCCAAATGTGAAAAGAAGCCAGCAAAATACAAATTAGTAGATGTTCTTTGCCAAAATACAATATTAATTTAAATTCATTAACTGTTCAATTTAGTATTCATAAGACTTCTATTACATCTGAAAATTATTTGTAACTTAGATTTTCTCACCTTGTAAAAACTCCTGAGCAAACATGATGATTGCCAAGAAATCCCAGTAAACAGCCAATTAAGTAAGTTTCCAGTAGCCAATAATTTCTAAAGAAATCCTACAGAAATCATTTTGTCATTTTATAGCAAAATATATTTTAAATGCAGGCTCTAGATGCATCAAATATTTATAATGTAATGTGATATCTAAAAGCTGGAACTGACCTTACCAGGTGGCAATTCTTTATGAAAAAACTATATTCCAAAAAGGGGAAATGACTTTGTAGATGACAATGACTATTCAGATAAAATTGTGGAACATTTTAGGGTTCCACTCAGGTAGTTGAAGGATAAGAAACTAAATCATTCATTTGTTCAGCAGTATTTGTTGAGCACCTACTATGTGCCAGATACAACTCTACACAATCTAATACAACAGAAAAGATGTTAGCAAATAGGAATGTAAGAAACACAACACAAACGAGAACCCACTAACCACTTTTGCCTCACCCACTGAGGCAGAGCCAGGTGAATTCCACTGAAGGGAACTTGTCTGAGCTACTTTCCTTGTTGTTGAGACACAATACCCCAAATATCCAATACCCAGAAGTTAACTGAGGAAAAGCTTATTTTGGCTCAATCTGTAGAGGTTTCCAGTCCATAGTCAACTGGCTCTAATGTAGGGTGGAATAACAGAAAAGAAATAGACCAAACAGACAAGCAGTAAGCCTCCCTTTCCCTTTTATCTCATCTAGACTACAAACCTTTTGGGTGGTGCCACCCACACCCAGGGTGGGACTTTCCATTATCCACACCCAGATTTATGATAAACCAATTAGTGGACTAATTCCACCCTAGATCCAGCCACCTCCAAAAAATCCACCTATGAGCACATGAGGCTTTAGGGGATCATCTAGACATAACCCATAGCAAAAGTAATGTTCAAGAACTCTAGAAGGTCACACTGGCTCTTTCAGACAAAATGGGGAAATTCCCTTTGATTAAATACCTCTTCTGTGCCATATTCTAGGCTAAGTGATGTCTAATTCATGATTTTCTGGAATTCTTCTGGCAGATCTTCACAATCTAGTCATTTCCATATAACCAAAAAAAAAAAAAAACCCACCACAAGTGGCTTCCTAAACTGCAGACAGACCCACTGCTAGTTAGTGAGTAGCCACCTAAGATTCGAACCCCCAAATCACCCTCCTTTCTTCACACCCCTTCCCAAGGAGCAGCTACCTGGTTGCATCAGGCTGGAGAAGTTCTAAAAGTTGCCACAGTGGATGAGACCCAGAGAGCTGGGGCTGTGCTGTTGCCCTGTGCTTCTGTGTCACCACCCAGAGACACAAACCTCACCTGGTCCTAACTCAATCAGAGAGCCCCAGGCAGAGGTCTTGAGGATTCTTGATGAACTTTATCTCAGTGCTCATTTACTCCAACTCTCTGGTATGTGGGGAGACTCCCTTTGCTGACCTGTCCAGCACCCCTCCATCCCTCAGCTGCTTAGCAGTGACTACAGCCAGGCCCTGCCTTGGGATCCGAGCACAAATATTCACCATCCCTGGCGAGCTCAGTGGACAGCTGCTCTCCTACCTCAGGACCACACTTCAAGTCTACTACCCACCAACACACACACACACACACCAGTCCAGCCAGCAGGGGCCAGAGGAAAGTGAGCAAGCCTCTCTGGGCCTACTGTCCAGTGACTCTAATCTTCTCCTCGTGCCCACCACTTCTCTCATTTGTTACCTACACCTGACTGTCTTTTAGGGATGACTCTGGTAGCTCCAAAACTCGGGCTCATCACAGGGACAGCTATCCCACAGGCCTTAACTGTCCACTTCCAAACGCTTTTTCCCTGATGCTCCTCCTCAAAGGCCTCTGGGGACGTGATTCATGACCTGTCTCTAGAGATCAGGCTAAGAGCTCTTGACAGTGAATGAAGAAAGCAGTTAGCCTTTTGTGTGGTTCTCTAGCTTTCATCCCCTCTGTTCAAAGTTTTTAAGTGTGAAGAAAAAAGCAATAGTGATGCCATTTCTTTCCCTCCTGTGAGAGAGTGTACTATAGGATTTGGGGGCTTCCTGGATGCAGTAGTTGGACTTGTGATGAACATTGGTCTTCCAGTTCTAGGGGCAAGTGCAAGACTACAGAAAAGGGCTGGCCAGAAGCCAAAGCAAATAAAAACTATTGAAAACCATCCTGTTTTGTAGTAACTACAAGGAATCCCGGCAACGACAAAAATACACTCACGTACCAGGGATATAGCTCAGCAGCACAGCGCCTCCCTGGCAAGCATGAGGTTGTGAGTTCCATTCCCCATACCAAAATAATAATAATAATAATAATAATACACTCAGGTGCCATTTAACAAGAATAACGTTCTGAGAAACGCATCCTTAGGTGTTTTCATTGTGCTAATATCACAGAGCTTGTGTGCATAGGCCTTTCTGGGGTTGCAATTACTCAACATGGCCTGTGCATGCAATCAAGAGATGCAGTGAACATGAGAGGACTGAGAGGACTGCGGGCAAGCACTGCACACTGTTTTCCAGCACACTTTTTTTAATAAGGAGAAGTACAATTTAAAATAATAACATTAGTATAATAAATGCATACATATAGTAGAGTTGATACATAACTCAACAGTATAATTGTTCATGGTCATTATTGAATATTGTGTGCCATACATAATTGTATGTGTCACACTTTTATATGACCCACAGCATAGTACATTATACACGAATATCACCACAAACATAAGAGTAATGTGTTGCACTGTGACATTACAACTGCTCTGCTGTCACTAGGCAGTCAGTAGAAGTTTTTCAACTTCATGACAGTCGTATAGGACTGCCATTGTATATATTGTGTATTGTGAGCCAAACTATTGTACAAACATAATACTCTCTCTCTCTCTCTCTCTCTCTCTCTCTCTCTCTCTCTCTCTCTCTCTCCAAGCTATCCTTGTGGTGTATCCAAGCACACACCACAACCTATCCAGTCTCTCCTTGTTTCTGTCATGTTTCAGAGCTCACATTCAAACTTCTCTGTAGCTAGACAGGTTGTCACTGGCTTTGTCTGTCCTTCGGCTTCCCCTTTCTCCTCAGAAGACTTGGGGCAGGATGGCTTGAGATGTGGTAGACTTTAAAACATGAATTAGACCAACTCAAACAAACCTTACACGTCCCATTCCTTTCACTGATTTGTAATTTATTTTTATAAATGACATTAGATATGAGTCCTCTATAATTTTCCTCCGGATGGAGAGCCTGTGACACTCACGTTGTTTATTAAATAGACAAGTCTTCCACTACTGACCTGAAATATCACATTTTCACACACAAAATTCTCGAATGAAATGGGCTGTATTTCTTAGTTGTCCCTATGTCTGTATCACACTGATTCACCACGCTGGCATTTAGTGTCTATGTCTATGCTTTTTTTTACAACTTTTCCTGGCTGTTCACAAGTACTTTTCCTGCATATGAAATTTAAAGTGATCATTATCAGTTGCTACTCCTAGTCATTAGAATTCTAATTGAGGTGTCATTAATATACTAATATTGATGTAATTATTTGTATGATTATTAGCTTCTCCATCCAAGAATTTATGTTTCCCATTATTTGTATATTGATTTGCATCCTTCTATTTTATACTACTATTTACTTCATATAGGTTCTATACCTTCCTATACTTTAAAAAATTTTAGTGTTATAAATGGAATGCTTAATAAAGAAAAAAAGAAAGAAAGAAAGAAAGAAAGAAAGAAATAATAGATGGAATGTTTTCCTTTTCCAGTTTTAGATTCTTATTTCCAGGTTAAAGAAAAGTTTGTAGCCAACATCACCAAATTCTTTTGTTTAAGAAGTGTTTGAAACTAGACTTTGTTTTTCTAGTTATTTAATCATATGATCAGATTAGCTTTTTTCCCCCAATGTTTATACATATATTTTGCTGTTTTGTCTTAATACAATCACTAAAGCCTCCAGAACAGCACTGAACAGTAAGGCAATAATCAGCATCACTGTTTTGTTCCTTAATGTTGACTCGCCTTAAAAATTTTAGCACATTAATTTCCTATTACATTGTCAAAAATATTCTTTGTCATATTTAAATAGAGTTCTTTTATTGTCACTTAGAGCTTTTTGGTAGGAATAACAGCTGAATTTTGTTTTGCTTAATGGAAGCATTATTAGTATTTATTTTCCTAGTCATGTGATATCTGTCTTAATTTTGTTGATATGATAAATAATATTGACAACTTTCCAAGTATCCAACCTTGCCTTTGCCTTTTCCTATTTGATGATATACTGCTGTATTCTTTTCGGTGCTATTTCATGTTTTACTTCTGCAACTCATCTATCTATAAGTAATATTGGCTTATACATTTTTGTACTACTTGTGCAATAGTTAATTTTGATATTAATGGTACAATGGCTTCACTAAATGAATTTCAGATATTTCCATCTTTTCTCCATTACCGCTAATAGTTTTCTATCATCTGTAATAACATTGGCATTATTTTTTCTTTAAAGGTTAAATATCCAACTGTGAAATTATCTGATCCCAGTCTTTTGTGTTAAGCAGGTTCTTAATTCCCTTTCTAATTCCTTCACAGTAATTCTTCTATTCAAATTTTTCACACTTTCTTGGGTCATTTTTGAAAATTGTATTTATCCAGGAAATCATTGTTTTCTCAATCAAGTCAAAAACAAGGGTCATATGAACCAAATCTGGCCCCCACCTGCTTTTCTATGATTATTGAGTTTAAAATGATTTACAAATTCTTAACTGGTTAAATTCTAAATAGCTATTTAGATGACCACATAATAGCCTCAGTTTTGACTTCTTGACTCACCAAGTCTAAACTGCTTATTGAAGAAAAATTTGCCAATCCACATTCTTGATTTTCTAATAGCTTACCAACCAGTCATATGTAAAATTCCCTTGTAGTTTTAATATTTGCATTTTCTGTAGCCCTGTCTCTCTTCTTACTCTTAATTTTCAATATTTCTGTCCTCACATTTTCTTTTTAACTAGGCTCAAGAAGAATGTACATATACTTATGTGTGTGTGTGTATAATATATATATATATATACATACATATATGTGTGTGTGTATATTTAACTTGTTTAGAAAAACTTTTTGTATTTACTTACACATTGTACTTTTTTAGTTTTCTGTTTCCTCAGCTGTAGCATTTGATTGTATTACCACATTTCATCATTATTTTGGACACTACTTAGAAAAACAAAATGCTTTCACATAATCTGCAACATAAGGCCCTCTTGTCAGTTAGAATGTTTCTGTACTTATTGGAAAAGTTCTTTTTGGATTATTTAGGCATAAATTTTGTGCATCTATACCAAAAAAATGTAAAATCGCTTAGGGTACATCCAAAAATGCCCTCTCATGGAGAGACCATCGCTTTTAAACCACTGTGGACTCAGTTATCAGTGTCCATGCTGCATCATTGCAGGCCCTGGGAAGGCAGCGTTTCTTTCTTTTTTTTTGAAGAGAAAAAAAGCAAAACAGAAAAGGAGGTAAAAACAATACAGTATTTCAGAAAAATATTAAGTAGTAAGAAATCACTAATTGATAAATTACATATTGTGTTCTTAGACATAGTTGTTAAAGTTACAAAATTAAAGCATACAAAGTGGATTAAATTAAAGCATTCAAACAGTAAGACTACAAAGAAGTTCAGTGCCCAGTAACAACTTAGCAACATGGTTATCAATCCTACACACTTAAACGTACATGGAGCCATATCCTCTAGAGCACTTTCTTTTCTTCTTTTTACTTTTTAAGTCCCATATCTGTTTAGTTATATCCTGTTTTAGATTGCTCAGTACCTTACTGAATTGTTTTGTTGTTGTTATTTACTTTTTAATCACCTTATATAATTCTGTTGCTTTGTTTTTGAGTTTCTCCTCATCCATGCTCCATGGATCAGCTTTGGTGGAGTTGGGAGATTTTTGGAGGTATTTTGTTACTTTCTTATCTACTTTTTTTTTTTTGAAGGTAGCAAAATACAGGTGAACAAGACAGAACAAACCCATGCAACCGCAGTGAAGTGAAACTACCACAGAACCTCAGAGCAGGTCACCAGGACACAAGCAATGGGCTCAATAGTACAACCCATTCTGTTCACATTAGCTGTCATTTCAATCAGGTAGAGGAAAATGGAAGGAAATATCGAACCTATAAAAACAGAATATTGAATAAAGCAGTACCATTAATCAACACTGAGCAAAACAGTGATAACAATATTTGCCTTCAAAGAGACGGTAGAAGGAAATTCCCTTACTTGCCACGCTGCATACATTCATCCTCCCAAGAGGTACTCAGACCACCAGTGCTGACTTGCTAAGGGGGCGGGGGGGGGTGGATCGATGTCTGATCCTTAGCTCGTGCACCGGCAAGCTCCCAGCTGCTTACCAGGGCGGCGAGTAGGCCCCCTGTTCTCCCAGTGCCCAAAATTCCAACATGATGCAGAGCTCAGAAATCGCTGATAGTTCTCGCCCTGATGCGCTGGAGGCTTGCTAGGCCCCCAGCTGCTTACCAAGGGTAGTGTTTCTTAAAACAGGGTTCCATTACTGCTCCCATGGTTTTCTTCCAAACTGTGGATTCTTATTCTGCAATCTTCAGGGCTAGTTATCTCTTACGGAAAGTGTCATTTGAAGTATTTCAGACATCAGTCTGTATTCATATCCCATCTCAAATAGCACTTACATGGCTTTGATTGACATTTCAACGGGTTTCAGTTGTGTCAGTGGAAAGAACAGCCCAGTTCTTATTTGTATAGGCAATAGCAAGGTCACACCACTACATGGTCAATAGAAATTGATGACAAAATCTAATTCAGAGATGTCAAAATACAAAATAAAGCAGGCCTCACAATTGATGAGATACAGTAATTCTTACTTCCTATTTGCTTTGGGATTTGTTTTGTTTTGGAACTGGGGACTGAATATAGGCCCCTAAAACTGAGCTACATCTTGCTATATTGCTAAATTGTCCAGGATAAACTCAAACTTGCAATCCTCCAGCTTCAACCTCAAAGAGTGCACCACCATGCCTAGCTTCCACTTTTAAAGATAGACAATAAGCCCAGGGTTAGTTTTTTTTATATTCTACACAAGATATTTAAGATTATGAATTTTTCTGTGGGAATAACTCTTGTAGGAACTGTTAAACTTTTTACATAAAATATTATTTTCATAGCTTTGATTTCTAATTTCATCAAGAGTTATTCATTTATTATTATTCTCCATGAAATGATATTCTTGGTACTTTCTAGTATTTTCAATATTAAATTGGAATATATCATATGATATGAAAATTCTCTACTTTTAAAAATGTGATGAAGTGATCTGGGTGGGGGCACTCATCTGTAACCCCAGCACACAGGAGGCTGAAGCAGGAGGGCTGCAGTGAGTTGGAGGCCAAACTGGGCGGCCTAATGGGTTCAAGGCCAGTTCAAACTATCCAATGAGACTGTCTCAGAAAAACAAAACAACAACCACAACAGAAACGTAATAAGATGGAGCTGGGGGTGTGGCTCAGTGAGGTTAAAACAAACAAACAAACAAACAAAACCATAAATGAACTTCTAAAATTCTATTAAGACTGATTTTCATTCATGTGCTGGTTACATGGGCATGTTCAGTTTAGGAACACTCTATGATTTTTGTACATTTGTATATGTGGTATATGGTTTTTCTTAATTTTTTTAAAAATATAATCACAAGGTAGAGTCCAATGACATTTCTTCTCTTTTTCCTCTTTCCATTGTTCTCTCCACCAAGTATTGATCCAAAAGAAATTGATTCCACCTTTAGACATTTGCAACATAAAAAATGTTTCATGTTCCTGATCTTTCCTTTCTTCATAGTTATTTTTCTATATATTGTCCAGGGACTTTAACCTACAGTTTAACCCAACATTTCTGTGGCTTAACTTACTTATGCAAAGTTCTACACAGGTCAAGAAAACTCTCTCCTCCTTGTAGCTATTCCCTCTGGAAAGCACAAACTTTACAGTCATAGAGGCAGAGAAAGAATCTGGAGTGTCCACCTAGGAGGCAATTAAGAAACAAGTCTATAACTCATCTGCCTTCACGCAATTGTCAGAACCTGTCTAGTAGCCCCACACTAACTGCAAGGTGCTGAGAAAAGTTAGCAGTCATTAGTTTCTGATATTTTTCTGCTTGTGGCCCAGAAGAGTATGTTTCATAGCTTGACCCCGAAATCTTCTCAATTGTGCAAGATAATCTCTTTAATACTGCAAACCAGCTCTTAAACTCATGAAACAAGTACCTTAATTCTTTGTCCTATGGCATAAAACCAAATGACACATGTCGTTATGGTTTGTATTTAGATATACTCCCAAAGGCTCATGAGGTCATAGGCAGGGCTTTTCAGAGGTGACTGGATCTAGGAAGTGTGATGCTGGAATTAAGTGTACCCCACCATGGGTGTGGGTGGCATCAATCAATAAGTTTACAGCCTGGATGAGATATAAAAGAGCTTGCTACTTGTGGCTCTGGTTTTGTTGCCTCCTGCCTTCCATGCCACGAACTCCCCTCTGCCATGCCACCCTTCCTTGGAGCCAGCCATCTATGGACTGAACTATAAACTATCTACAAACTGTGAGCTACAATAAACCTTTTCTCTTTTAGCTTTGGATGCTGAATATTTTGTCTCAGAAATGAAAAAAGGTAACTAAGACACATTAAATATATTGCTTTATCATTATCATGGCATTATTCTCAATGGCCAAGAAATGAAAATAATCTAAGTGCCCGTTAACCAATAAATGAATTTTAAAAATGCATCACAGACACAATGAAAGGCTATTCAACCATAAAAGGAATCAAACCCTGGTACTTGTGGCAATGTGGATGGAACCGGAAATCATTATGGTAAGTGAAACAAACTAGGCACAGAAGGAATAGTATTACATGAATCTAAAAAAGCTGATCTTGTGGAAGTTGAAAGCAGAACAGTGGTGACAGATGCAGGGAAGAAGAGGAGGAGGTGGCACAGGAAATAGCAAGAGGCTGACAATGGATGCTGAGTTACAGTTCCATAGGAGTAAGAGGTTCAGAGATGTGATGCATGAAAAAGAGTGACCAGATAACAAATATGTTCTGTAGATCTCAAGAAGATAAGACAAAAGACTTTGAATGTTTTTATCATGAAGAAATGATAAATTTTTGAGGAGACAGATAAGTGTAACTTGATTTAAATATTAATTTAAATATTAAATATTAATGTCTACATGGATTGAAATATTACATGGTGTTTCATTAATATGTAATATTTTTACATATCAGCTAAAATAATTTTAATTCAAATTTTAAAGAGAAAAAAAGCAAAAAGATTTCAGTGTTTATTGTTAGTCAAGTTTAAAATGGAGAAAAGAGTTTTACTTATCTTTCTATTTACTTACTTTTAACTTATTTAATTTTACTTGAATATTCCTCATCACTGGCCCCATATTAGATTTGATATTTTATGCAAGCAGTAGACATGCAGCCCTCTGTATCTGTGGATTCTGTATCTACAAGTTTGACTAATCTTGGGTCAAAGCTTTTTCTTTCAAATGTTATGTTGTTGATAAGTACTGCAGAGTTAGCCTCAGGTAGTTTCTTCTATATTGAAGATATACAGTATTTTTCTTCTTGACATTATTCCCTAAATGATACAGTACAACAACTACTTGAACAGCACTAGAACTAGTAGATATTACAAGTAATCTAGAGATGACATAAAATATATGGGAAGATGTATGTGTGTATGTGATTTGCATGCAAACACTATATTGTTTTAAATAAGAAACAGTATTCTTGGATTTTGTAGGGGCTAGAACAAAACTCCCATAAATATTAAAGGACAATTATTTTTTAAAAAATCAAACTCATGATATAATCAACAAATGGACTGATAAATTTCTTCTCTTTCTCATTCAAATCTATTTTGAAGGTCTAATTTTTTTCCTGTCCACTGGATGAAACTTAAGACAAGTCTTAAGACTTTATGATGATTCCTCATTAATGAAAAGTGACAAGTACTCATGATCATGAAGTCAGTCTTACTTTATGCTAATGCAATAGAAAACACAGAACAAATGGATAAATTCCTAGATATATGTGAATTACCAAAGCTGATTCAAGATGATATAAAAGATATGAATAATCCAAAATCAGTTAATGAAATTGAAAATGTACTCAAATGTACTTAAAAATTTACCAACAAAGAAAAGCCCAGGTCTTGATGGAGTCACTGAATTCTACAAGAAATTTAGAGAAGATTTAATACCAATATCCTCGGACACTTTAATAAAATTTAAAGAGAAGCAATATTCCCTAACTCATTCCTGGAGGTGAATATTACTTTGACACCAAACCAGAGAAAAAACCAAAAAAAGAGAACTACAAGCCAATCTCCCTAAGAACATACACACAAAAATCCTTAATAAGATACTAGCAAACAGAATGCAGCAAATCATCAAGATTATACACTATGACCAAGTAGGATTCATCTCAGGAATACAAGGATGGTTCAACATACGCAAATCAATAAATGTAAATACAACGTATCAACAAAGCCAAAGACTAAAATCACATAATCATCTCATTAGATGCAGAACAAACTTTTGACAAAATCCAACTCTCATTCATATAAAAACATTATAGAAAATCAGAATAGATTATCTTTATCTCAATCTGATAAAAAGGTATCTGTGACAAACCAACACCTAACATCATACTAAATGGTCAAAAACTGAAAACTTTCACTCTAAAATCAAGAGCAAGATAAGGATGTCTAATCACCACTTCTATTCACTATAGTTCTGGAAACACTAGCCAGAATAATTAGATAAGACAGACAAAAAGAATAAGGATAGGAAATGAAGAAGTTAAATTATCATTATTCACAGATAGCATGATACTCTACATAGAAGACTCCAAAAACTCTACCAAAAGATTTCTAGATTTTAGATTTAGTAGCCAAATTCAGGCATGTAGCTGGATACAAAATCAACACTCAAAAATCAATAGCATTCCTGTACACAAACAACAAACTCACTGAGAGAGAAATTAGGAAACCACACCCTTCACAATAACATACCAAAAATGAAATACTTAGGAATCAACCTAAAAAGGAAGTAAAGGATCTAAACATTGAAAATTACAGCACTCTGAAAAAGGAGATCAAAGTGGGTATCAGAAAATAGATATCCCATGCTCATGACTAGGAAGAACCAACATAGAAAAATGGCCATTCTCTTATAAGTGTTATACAGATTGAATGCAATCCCAATCAAAATATCATTAGCATACCTTATAACTCTAGAGAAAACATTTCTAAAATTCATCTTGAACCAGGAGAGACCTACAAAAGCAAAGGCATTTCTGGAAAAGAAAGGCAAGGCAAGAGGTATCACAATCTTTGACTTGAAATTATACTACAAAGCTATTGTGATAAAATCAACATGGTACTGTCAAAAAACAGACCAGAGGATCAGTGGGACAGATTAGAAGATGTAGGCACAACTACAAACACCTTCAGCCACCTTATCTTTGACAAAACAGCTAAACACATTCACTGAAAGAAAGACAGCCTCTTTAATAAATGGTGCTGGAAAAACTAGCTCTCTACATGCTGAAGACTAAAACTAGACCTATGTCTATCACCATGTACTAAACTAAAGTCATAGTGGATCAAAGTTCAAAATATTAAAGCAGAAACCCTCAATCCACTAGAATAGGAAATAAGTGAAAATCTTGAAGACGCATGTGTAGGTAGAACGTTCAGGAACAAAACCCAGACTGCACAGAAAATACTTCAAAGAATTAACAACTTGGATCTCATCTTATTAAAAACTTTTTGCACAGCAAAAGAAATCATCAACAAAGTTAAAAAGACAACTCTGTGGGACAAAATTTTAGCCAATTGTCTCTCAAAGGACTTCTATCTAAAACATATAAATAATTGAAAAGTGCAAGACATCTTAAATTTAAAGACCCAATTAAAAAAAAGAGCATCTGATATGAAAATACACTTCTCAGATGAAGAAATACAAATAACAAAATAAATCTATGAAAAATATTCAACATCACTGGTCATTCAAGAGATGCAAATTAAAACACCGAGATTCCACCTCACCCCAGAAAGAACGGCTATCATCAAGAAATCAACCAATGAATGACAAATGCTGGTGGGGCTGTGGGGAAAAAAGAACTCTTCTCCAATGTTGGTGGAAGTATCAACTGGTACAACCACTGTGGAAATCAGTGTGCAGATCCCTCAAAAAACTGGGGTTAGAGGTCCCACTCCACCCAACTAGTCCCCTGCTGGGTATCTTCCCAGAATTAAAAACATCATGCCACAGCAATATATATACACCCACGGTTATAAAAGCACAGTTTGTAATAGCTAAACTTGGCCAGCAACCAAGAAATGAATAAAAAAGATATAGTATTTTTATACAATGGAGTACTATTCAGTCATAAATAAGGATAAAGTTGAGTCTTTTATAGGTAAACAGATGCAACTTGAGACCATACTCATAAGTGAAATAAATCACACTCATGTGTGTGAACATCATATTGTCTCCCCTGTATGAAAAACTGAAAGAATAATTAAGTTCAAAAATGTATAAGAGATATTGTGAAATGGGAAGCAACTGTTCAAAAGAAAAGGAAACTATGATGGGTGAAAGAGAAGAGGGGGAAAATGCGAGTCAGTTTTACTATTAATGTCTCTTAGTTCGTTACAAAGGAAGGTTTGTACTAATATCCATTGGAGAAATTTTTATGCCCATATCTTATACCCTGAGCAACTACTTTAAAGATAACAACATGTAGTGTGTTAACTATTGTTATTCTCCTATTATTTTGTTATGAAATTTTGCTTTACCTTTTTTCATAAAATAAACAAAATCAATCTTAGTAATTAAAATATCTAGTTGTTCTAGCTTTTCATCACCTTAACCAAATACCTGAAAAAGTCAATGTAAAAGAAAAAATAGCAGTTGCAGATAGGTTGGAAAAACATGACACTTTTGTGCAGTGAACTACTCATTTGTAAGGAAGGAAAACTTTGAGGCTTTTGTAGGTAAAGGAATACAACTTAAGATCAAGCTCAGGGGTAAAAAGGTTCAGAACCATTTAGGTAGATAGTGGGTTGCCCCCCTAATCTAAAAACTAAAGGAGTTAATGGGACCCAAAATGTACAATGCATCCTGTGAAAGTGAAAGGGGAGGAACTGTCTAAAAAAGGAAGGCAGAGGACATTGTTAACAGTTTATCAAGATTTAAAATTCACATTATTCTCATTGCTCTGTTTAGTTTAATTACATTCTGCTCCAGTCTGTCTACTTGTACTAGATTTGAGGGCACAAACAACTATTCCAAAAATAGCAGGATATACTATGGTAACCATCCTCAATATTTATTAACTTAATCTGAAGCCCTGTATTACTTACACTGTCTTATTATGACTCATTTTATTTGAATCTGGTTTGTTAGATCACTGTCTTATCTAGACTGATTTTATGCAAATCTGTTATGTTTGATAGTATCAAATCTGAGAGTATAGGCAACTACTCTTAAGATGGTAAGATTCATTAGGATACCCATTCTGGTTTGACTATTACCTGCTTTTGAAGTCCTATAATGTCTCCAATGTTCTGTTTTTGTTGAAATTGTTCTGTTCTGCTATGTTCAATTTTACTATGCCTGATGATATAGACAATTCTATTGAAGATAACAATAGACACCATAGTTACCTTTGTAGATCGCTTTGTATTGTGGTTTTAATCATGTGCTATGTCCATCCTTTTGCTTTGAATGACCGCATTTTGTTTCCTTTCTCATTTGGTTTGGTTCTTTTCAAAATAAAATTTTAAAAAATAATAAAAATAAAAGAAAAAAATTTATTTTGGGTTTTCTGGGGTTTGAGGGGGAGTATTTTTGCTCCTATTTTCTTTTAGAGTTTTATAGTTTTCATCTATAGACATTCAGGTCTATGATTCATTTCGAGGTTTTTATATATATATATATATATATATATATATATATATATATATATAAAATTCTTTTTCAGATGGATACCAAATTGCCACAGTACCGTTACAACATGAAAAAGACTAGTATACCCAAAAAAATGTATTACAAAAATGAATTAATGATTTCCTAAAGAAAAGGAAAAATAAAATTTTTATGGAAAAGTAATATTAAAATGGTAATACTCCCCTTCTTTGACACACAAAGTCAAAACAGGTACTACCCAAGATTCATTTTGGCTCATGGCTTCAGTGGTTTTCAGTCCATTATCAGCTGGTTTCGTTGCTTTCGGACCTAAGGAAAAGCAGAACATTGTGAGAGAAGTGCATGATGGACCAAAGGTGCACATTTTACAACCTCCAGGAACCAGAGAGAAAGGGAGAGACCCAGAGAGAAAGGATCTGGAAGGAAGATATAGTCCAAAAAGTCACACTCCCTTCAACTAGGCTCTCCACCTCCTAAGACTTCATCATCTACCAATAATGTACACAAATGATAAATCTATCAATGAATTAATTCTCTGATACAGCCAGAGACCTCACTATCCAGTCACTTCCCAAATCCCACCTCTTAACACCTGAGCTTTTGGAGAAACATCTTGCATCTAAACCCTATCATTAGTCCTATGTAATAGTCATAAGATTCAACTTTGTTTAGAATTACATCTTCATTCTCCCCAGCTCAGACATGCTTTGAGAAGAAAACAGATATTGTCAACTCTTCTCTCCACCTTGAGCATCTATTTTCCTCCTCCATTTCTTAGGCTGCTTCTACCTTCTGTGGGCTTAGGGAACAGGGAGAAGAAAGGGTCAGAAATGTTCTTAATGGAAAGACACTGACTGTCTGGATGAGCTGTTCTATAAAGGTTCATACCAGAAAGCCTCGGATGAGCATGAGTTGTTTTATTCAGCAAAGTATTATGCCAGCAGGGCCCACTTTTGATCAAGGCTTAATTCATGGTATCACTTTATAATCATGTATCCAAGGAGCCTTGGGGGTGCTTTTTACCACCTTGTCCACATTAAGTAACGATAACAGCAAGATTGATTATTTGAACCTGATTTTTAATATGATACCTAAAGTTTATGCCATTGCAACCGGTTGCATAGCAAAAATACATCTACATTGTCAGCAGAGAAACCAAAATTCCACTCTGGGATCTCTGATTGTGAAGTCTTCCAGTCGATAGCCTTACAGAGGGAGGCCAGCTGGAGCTTGCACTTGGTCTCTCCTGACCCCTTGCTGTGAGACAGCCTTTGACTAGGATGCATATCCTTGCTCTCACTTGGATGCCCTAGTTTATCCTTTCCCTGCACTAAAATGTAGATCTGTAGACATTGTCCTGTGACTTCTTGGGTGCTCAAGCACCAATTGCTACCACTAAGAACTGACAGCTACATACAATTGACTTTTTGTTTTTAAGTGCATTTTTGTGGGTTTTTCAGAGATATCATTCCTTCCCCCAATAAAATAGTGGGTCTCTCCAATGAAACTGGATCCAGGAGTACAAACAGTACTCTCTGCTGAGCTCACTTTGCAACTCCTAAGAGGTCTTCTTTGTTGGTATCTAAGATAAATTCTCATCCCTTTTCTCACACTCAACATCTGCTCAAAGGGAAACATGTATTATTTGCCCCAATTAACTTGAGGACTGAAAATCATCATCTTTGCAGCAACATCTTCTCACTGCTTTCTCAGAGAAGCAAGGCAGCAGCATCTGCCCTTTCTATGCCCCACCTATGGCTCAGATATGGGTCTTCTGGGATGCATGTTAAGCTCACTGGGGCCCTCTTGAAGATCCACTCCTAGGCTTGGAGCGAAAGAAAAACACTCAACTTTCTAAACAAAAATCTTCTGATCTCTTTTTAACCTTTTTTGTAGCACTGATAGCTGAAAGGGATAAGAGACCCAAACCAGCTTTGAATACTTCCTCTGCATGTCCTGCATAGCAGTCTCAGTTCTCATTTTGTAACAGAAGTTAGTGTCACAATCTTGAGACCCTAGCTAAAATTATAACACAGAATTATGTAACTTATTACACTAATTCAGAAAAATAAAGGATCTGAACCTGGGCCTATCTGATCCCAAAATCTGTTCTTTCTAATATATCTAACAATCTTTACCCATGTCAAATTTAGGGTGTCATTTCAAATTTATTTAACACTTTTTAAATAGTTTTCTATTTTGTCTCAGAAAAGAAAGTCTTTCCAAATGTGTATGAGCCACATCCTTCTCTCATTGATTTTTTTAATCTTATAAAGTAACTAAAAGCCTAAAGAAAACTGGTTTCCTTTTGCTCAGTGAGGTGGGAAATTTTCGTTTAGTTCCTGTGCTAATAAATGGTGAAGTTTTAACCACTGTCAAACTATAATCTTGTAGCATTCACTTCTCAGTGGTCAGTATGTTGGAGCATTTATATTTTTTCTCTAAAAGATGCTTGGAAAATGCATTCAAAGGGGGTTTTTTCCCCTGTGTTTTCACTTTATAGAAATCTATGATTTCCAAATTTTCACTTCCAATTAGGAATGCATCAACAAATAGGAAAATGTCCCCATACCCTGTGGGTGATATCATTGCATTCACTGTGAGAAATATCTGATATACCTTCTCTTCCTGAGCCTTGGCCATGTGGTCAGCTGATCAGGACTCACTAGGAAGGTATCTTCCCACGGCTTAATTACTTCCTGCACTCATTCTATACAGCTCTTTCCTTGATCATTCCACAATGAAAGCAAATCTGGAGACAAATTTGTGAAGAACACGATAGTTCCCTTTTTTTGTACAAAGTAAACAATCTTCCTCAATAGTACTTCTTCAACCACATAAAAGAACCAGCAGGACCTCTGTCTGGAAGCAAGTTTGTAATAATTACCCCACAAACATAAATCTCCAGAGCATACGTAGCTCTTACACATCAGCACGCTGGCTCTCCACTCCTGAACTTTACCCCTTAGCTGTCAACTGCATATCTCAAATAGACAGCTTCACATTTGCTGTTCTTATTTCAGGAATATTTGAAATAATTTATTCCATAAATTTAAAAAGTTTTTATTGTTATAATAAATGAAACTGACAAAAATAGTATGAAGAAAATGGTGGACACCATCTCCCCACACCACTCCCTTGGGAATCAAAGGTAGAAGAAAGGCCATATATGCTGCCATCATTCTTCATGAACATTTACCAGCATAATGCATATGTACAAAATAGATCTTTCTTTCCCAGATGTTTCTAAATGATACCATACAATACACATTGCTCTTCAAATAAACTTTCTTTTCTACTTAAATAAGGTATTAATTAGGCTATAAGTTTGGCTACATGTAACAGATATTCAGACTAACAATATAAGTATTTCTTTTAATCAGATTTAACAGTCTCATGACCCAGGAATCTTCTGTAACTCTACACTTTATAGTGATCTGGGTGTCCAAGCTCTTTCTATCTTATTGTTCACATTCCCCAAACCCCACCCATATCAGACCTGTGGCCTAAGTCATTTGGTCGTCACAGCCATGTTCCAGGATGGAAGAAAAGGGGTATAGAGAGTATGGACACACTTCTCCTTTATGAACACAATGTAGACATTGCCCATTTCATTTTTTTCATATCTCTTTAACCAGAGACTGGCTATACCATGTCACCAAAAAAAAAAAGAAAACCTTGGAAATTTTCCCTGGCAGTTCTGTGCCCAATTGCAGAAAGGGATTATTGTGATTTGTATCTTATATGTCTACCCAGAGCTTCATTCACTCATAGGTGGAGCTTTCTGGAAGTGGCTGGATCTAGGGTGTGCAAATAAGGATTAGGAGTGTGTGATAACCAAGATCAGTCTACTGATTGGTTTAAAATTGTACTAATTGTGGATAGTGGGAAGGTCCCCCCGAGTATGGGTAGCATCAACCAATAGGTTTGTAGCTTAAATGGAATAAAAGGGGAAAGGAGGTTTTTGTTACTGTTTCCCACCTCCCAGACCATGTTTCTCTTCTGCTGTGCCCCTCTGCCATGCCACCTGCTTGGACCCAATGAAGAGTAGACGGAAATCTCTATGAACTGTAAGTTAAATAAACCTTTCTTCCTTTAACTTGTTGGTGTCATGTATTCTGCTTCAAGAAGGAAGTAAGTAAAATAGGGGTAAACTTATGGGACAGCCAGAAAAAGAAATGAAACTAGTAGGCTTTGCCTTGGATAGATCTCTTACTATACAATGCATTGACTCTAAATTATTTTAAATAACTATTCAACTTTATAAAATATGGGTGTATCATAGTTTACACAGCTTTTACCAAATTACTAAAAAATTTGGTCATTTTCAAGCTTTTGTTTTCCCTTTGTCACAACAACCAAAACTGTTGAATGTAAGTAGGAATTTTTCAAATACATTGAAATAAATCTGTTGCATCTTAACTCTTCTTGACTGACAGGCAGAGGGACTGTTAAGTCTCTCTCTTCTATTTTAGAGAATCTTGAAAAAGGGTAAAGAAGCTCATGTAAAAGTTTGCTATATCCTCTTGTTCCCCTCTTGTCTTCTGAGAGCTTGTTATTCTCTTCCCAGTAAAAGGAGCTGTGACACTCACATAAATGGAACTAGACATAGGTACTTAACTAAGGTAATCTGCCTTTAGGGAAGAACAATGACTTTGCTTATTTTCTTCAGACAATAGATATCTTCCAGGAAGTGTCCCCTTCAGCTTAATTTCTCCTTCAAAGCTGAGAGTCCATAGCTATAGGATCCCTGGCAAGAAAATAGCTTTGGGTTAAAACATGGACTTTCTGTAACATGAACTTGCAATCACAAAGCAGATTTGGGGGAGAAAAAAATAATAGAGATCTGGCAAGGGAGAGAGAGAGGATGGTAACGGGGAATGGAGAGAAGGAGGAAGGAGAAACAAGAGAAGAGGAAGGGAAAGAAGAAAAGTTGTACAACAACATTCAAGAACCAGAAATATGTCCAGGTTAAAAAAAAAAACCTGTGTTTTAGTTAAGACTCTTTGGTTTTAAAAAACAAACAAAAAAAAACAGTTCAAGTTAGCATAAAGTGATGGAAGAAGAATTTGTGAAGATACAGATGTATCTTAGGAAGCAAAAAGAAGGTGGGCTGGGGAGGAAGCCAAAAGGGGGAAATTCACTGCTCTTCTTGCCTTTGCAGGGCAGCCTTGGCTGATTCTCTGTGCACATATGAATGAGCAGGTGAACACTCCATCCTCTTTTTTCAGAAGAACAACCTAGAGGGAAGGGGTCATATTCGTAATTCACAATCAGAGAAATGCTGTTGGTCCAACTTGGGTCAGGCATCTGCTCTTTGTTCAGTCAGTCACGGCCAGGGGTGCTGAGTCTGTTAGGACAAACCTACTTCCTAGACTCCAACCCTGTCAATAACACTGTGGTCTTCCAAAGTTCTTGTGAGTTAAGGAGACACTGAAACAAAGTAATTCTTTGAGTCTCTTGATAAAAAAATGATAATATATTATGCTTCGAATATATACATTTCTTTATGACACTGGCCATCTTTGAGCATGTTTCCTGGTTTAAAGATTCAGATCAAGATCACACAGCTAAAGATTAATTATATCCTACACAGCAGTTCTTGTCAACAATATGTAGCAAACATTGTATGAGTAGCATTGAGCTTTTAGCTCAAGGTATCACCTGGTCACTTTAGAGTGTTTGTGCCAGGAGATATATAGGCAAGAAACAAGTCATATTTTTGGATGAGTTAATTGACCAGCATGATCAGGAAACTGGACTGGTCTTGAACAATGTGGCAGGAAAGACCCAAAGTCATTTCCACTAGGAAGTGATCCTTACTTTCAGGGTGAAGAAAATCAGAAAAATCAAAACAGACATATTAATTTAACATATAGTATAATAAACAGAAAACAAGAACCTACTACTGATGCTTTAGAAAAGTCAAGAGCTAGGGAAATACTAGGCGGTAGAACCAGTTCCTCCCCATATGTGTCTATAAGTATTTAGAGCTTCTGAAATGTGCATTGTGTGTTCAAAATGACTCTCTTGGAAGTCCTAAAACAAAATCAAATGATTTCATTTCCTTTTTCTTCTGCAGCACTTAACCTCTGTTCCTCCAATGGGAGACTCTGTCCCTGGCCTAAAAACCTGTCTTCAAAGTTTTTAATACTCACACACAATACAAAGGCATGAGCTTCCTGGCTCATTCAAAGTGACTTTAATGTCCAAAAGAGAGTGCACAGTGCCCACTCTGTTCTCACATTTGCTTTTGTCTTTGTTTTGTTTTGTTTTGTTTTTTAGACTCCTGACTTCCTATTCCTTTTTTGTTCAATATTTCAGTTTCAAGTTAGTTTCCAGAGCCGCTTGTCAGAAGACATCAGCCCCCTAGGCCTGTGGCTGTCCTAGTGAGAGAGACCCTGGTAGCTGGCACCTTGCTTGCCCACCAACTGTCAGCATTTCCTCCTTTTCACCAGAGCCACACACCATAGCAACCATGCCCTAGAGAAAGTCTCCTTATCCTCTAAAGGGGCTTTCTGCATGAAGCTATCGAGAAGAGGGGAAAACCTCGGCAAACCTGTCGTTAAACAGACCCTATTGACATGTGTGGCATCATCAGACTGAACATCTGAACCACATTTTGGTAGTGATTGTCGTGGGGTGGGGGAGTGGCTCCCATCCAGTTTTTACTGAGTGTTCACAACAAGTAACTCTGAGGTCTGAGTCCTAAGGCCAAACCATGTAAAAATGTAATGTGGGCTTCATGTGAAAATTTTTTAAAGTTTCTAATAGCCACAATTTAAAAAAAATTTTAAAAGCAGATGACAAAAATTCCAACAGTATACTGCAGTTCATTTAACCTAGCATACCCAAAAGTTATCATTTCAACACATAATTAGTTGTAATATGGAAAAGCTTAATGAGTTTGATTAACATTATCTTTTCCATACTACTCAGAATTTGATGAGCATTTTGCATGACAGCACTCACAGTTTGAACTGGCCTCATTCCAACCACTCAGAATTCCTATGTGCCTAAGGGCTACTTCATCAAACAATGCAGTTTTAAGACATCCCAGTGAAGGCCCCAGATTCCTGAAATTATTTTTGTTTATGAAATATGGTACCATATTCATGAAAACAAAAATATCATCAATCATAAGTTGCCTTCTTATTCCATATACTGTTTTAAAATGTAGAGTTCCATAAGATGTCAAATAAATTTGAAACTCAGCGATAATACACTGAAAAACTTGTGTATTTTAGAACTATTTCTATAAACATATGTATAATAGTTTCTCTTAAAGGATCTGAACCCAAGAACACTTTGAAGTGAGAACATCCATGCCTTTGGCTCTGAAATATTACAAGATCCTATTTCTCCTCACCTCTCTGCCTAGTTCCTATCATTCCTTGACTTAATTATCGCTAGGTGATCAAAGAGTGCTGTGGTCTGAATATGTTCCATCCAAATTCATATTTTGAAGTCCTAATCCCCAAAAGGATGATATTATGAGAGGGGCCCACTGAACAGTGATTATGACATAAGGACAGGGTTTTCCTGAATGAAATTACTGCCCTTGTAAAAAGAGCTCTAAGGAGATCTCTTGCTCTATCTATCATGTGAAGACACAGCAAGAAGTCAATAATCTGAAACTGAGAAGACAGCCCTAACCAGAATAACCACACTGGAATACTTTCAGACTCTAGAATTGTGAGAAATAAGTTTCTACTGTTTATAAGTCACCCAGTTCATCATATTTATTTATAGCAGCATTAATGAACTAAGATACAGAGGCAGTGTTCGTAGATAAACATTCTTTGTGTTACAAGAATCCTTGATGTGTCAGCTCTGGCCCTAGCACCTGTCACCTTGTGACCCAGAAGGTTCCTTTGAAGACTGCAGGAAGCACTTGGAATGGACAAATAACCCTTTCTTTAAAAAAGTTGTCCCATTCTGAGCTCCAAGATGGCCTCAGTGAACAAAAGTGTATACACACATGCACGCGCATGCACTCACACATGCACTCACACACACACAATCTTACATGTGCAGTTTGGGAAGTGAAACTGCACTGTCAGGTTGTCATGACCCATCACTCATGATGGGATGGCCACACAGATACTGTTCTCAGGAGTCCAGCAACTCAGGATAGGCAGATATTCCTTATTCTTTTGTCCAGAGGCCTAAAAGTAGCATCCCGAAGACCTCAGCCAGATCTAAAAGGCTGCCCAGCAAACCAGTCAGATCAAATTCTAACCCAGCCAAAGGGCTGAAATATAAGTAGGAGTTATTCTTCAGCCTAACCAAGGTCAGCATAATCAGTTCAGTGCTCTGAAATACTCAACCAAGTTCCTCAGCTGATAGTGTGGGTATACATCAAGGTTTTTCTTAAGAGGTTACAAACAACATGGCTGAACAGAGAAGGAGCCACACTGGAGTTACTCAGAGAAAATCAACTAAAAACATAGGTAATTGGAGGAAAGATAGGGACATACATCCTGATGCCAAAATCAATCTGAAATAAGAGGCTTATAGATCAAACAAAACATAGGCATAGGACTTTATAAAATGGTGAAACAGCCCATAGAGCTGTCTGTGGCACCTCTGCATGTGGTACGGGAACTGCCATTCCAGGAAGTACCCCCAAAAAGCTGATGGACTGCAAGAGCATGGCAAACTCAGGTCACATAAAATAGATCTGAGGCATACAGCCTCTCACCTCTTTTGCCTCCCTCCAAACAGAAATATTGCAGCCTGGTAGCAAATTTTGCCACAACACACAGGGGCTAGTGACCAGGAAGCTGCTCCCTAACCTTGGGCCTCCAGTTTTTTCTTTTGTCTTGTTTTGTTTGTTACTGTTGTTGTTGTCATGTGCCACAATAGAGAGTGGAGAGAAAGGCCTGAGTGGAATAGAAAAGAGGAAACTATTCAGGGACTGAGAGGGACCAACCAAATTAGGGACTGGGAGAAACCTTGGGCTGTCTCTGTCTGAAGGTGCCACAGTGACTGGGTGAGTGACAGAGAGACACAAAAAGTAAGGAGATGTGGCCAGGCCTCCAAAGAACATCCAAAGAGTAGCTGGCTGAAGAAACTGGCCCCAGTCCTCACATCTAGATGCCAAGATCAGCCCTGCACCCAGCACTAATCCTTCTGCAGAATTGGTGAGGTTTTTACTTTTTTTTTATTATTGGTACCGGGGATTGAACTCATAACCAAGCATCTGCAAGGCAGGCACTTATGCCACTGAGCTAAATCCCCAGCCCCAAGGTTTTTACTTTTATTGTTTTGCTTTTTCCATTCTTTCTTTGTCTTTCCTCAATTGTCTTTTTAAATTTTTTTATGTGAGTGAACATTGTCTCTAGTCTTTCTGGTTGCTTTCTGGTTTGCTATGATATTCTCTTGCTTTTTCCTTCATTCTTTCTCTCCTGTCTTCTTCTTGAAGCTGTTTCCCAAAGCTTCAGTGATCTTACTTTGTACCTCAGCATTGTTTATACTATATATCTATATTTCTCTTCATTTATTACTCTATTTTTCCCTATCCCTCTTAAATTCCTGCCACACACATGGTAAAATCACTCTAATAAGGGTAAACTCACTGCATATAAGTTGATGGTTTATGTTTGATTTTGTTAGATAACTGTAGACCTTGCTTCTATGGTTAAAGGTACAAAATTAATACCACAGTTTATCAGTTTCTAGGTTATGATATTGTTATTGCTAATTGTACTACTTAGCCGTGGTATTATATCTGTTATAATCAGTTGTTCTCACTTGTATGACAGCACTGTGATTGTCTGAAATCATAGTCATTACCATAGTCCAAGACCAAAAGACTGAGTGCTGGACCAAACAGATAGCAACTTTTTATCCCTTCTAAACTGACACAAAGGCAAAGAGCCAGCAACATTTAGAAGACATCTCTAAGGAAGAGAGGAAGAGAGGCTTCCTAGGAAAGCCTTGATACTAATTAGTGACAAAGCTATCATAACCAATTTACAAGCATTAACACAAAAAAAATTTAAAAATTTTAAAAAATAGAGCAGATCTGCCTCCATCTGCTGGCCACCACCACCAGGAGGTTGTTTCCTGTGGACAGCCAGCAGAAGCAGAGGAAGCAAGAAAATCCACCTGTGCCTGCCAGCCACTGCCACCAGGAAGCTACTTACTGTGAGCAGCCAGCAGGAGCAGGAACATGCAGCCAGGTAAGCTCCATGCACCTGCAGGCCACCATTGGAGGCCCTTCCTTCCTTTGGGCAGCCATCACCCACCAAGAAAATCAGACAAACACACCCCTGTGTGCCTGCCACAATTGTGGGAGTCCCATTGGAGACATGCAGGTTGAGACAAGAAGCCCCACTACCACATACCCTTGGCCATTGAAGAAGCCCTATTGTAGATACACAGATCTGGAGAAGCCTGCCCCATTCCCTGCTACCTCCCTGTAAATATAGGATCAGAGAAACCCAGGTGCCTGTTCCGTTCCATGGCGGGGTTGCCAAAGTGGAAAGTGCTTGGGAGCTCACGACTGGCTTCTTGGGAGAACCCAGAGAATGTTAAGACAAAGAAGCAAAAGGCAATCTCCAACCTCCATCCTACACAGAACAAGCCTGAGAGATACAGTCATGGAATAAAATGAAAGTCACACACCTAAAATCTCTGAGAGGATAGTAAATGAAGTAAAGAAACAACTTCATGAGACTGTAAAAGTAATGAAATCAGAAATAACGTCTCAGGTAAAAGAAGAAATTACAAACATAATAAAAAATTTCTTATCATATCTAAAGAAGACATAGATTTTTAAAAAGGGGGGAACATAGGAAAATGATGGAAACCTTGAATAGACAATATAGAAAGGAATTAAAAGGAATAAACAGAGATATCCAGGAAATTAAACAGTCAACCAAAAGCTGGCAAATTGAAAGGAAGTGAAGACAGACTTTCAAACCTTGAAGATAGGATTGCAGTTAGTGATCATGAAAGGAAAGATCAATTAAAATAACAAGTAATCAGGAAATAACATTTCAACAGCTACAAGATGATGCAAGGAGACATAATTTAATATTAATAGGTATCAGTGAAGAGCAGGGGTCAACACAAATGAAATTAAAAGGCTATTTACAGAAGTAACAACAGAAAACTTCCAAAACATGGGAAAAGGATCTGGCAGACAGATAAGTGAGGCATATAGGACTCCAACTAGCATAACCAAAGTAAATCTACACCCAGACATATAATAATCAAGATCTCAGAAATTCAGTACAAGAACAAAATATTAAAAGCTGTTAGAGAAAAGAAACAGATCACTTACAAAGGAAAACCAATCAGAATTATGGCAGACTTGTCAACACAAACCATCAAATCAAGAAGAGTTTGGAGTGAAGTGTTTCTAATTCTGTAAGAAAACAACTTCCAACACAGACTGATGTACATTGCAAAACTTTCTTGGAAAATTAATGGAGAAATAAGATTCTTCCATGACAAAGAACAACTGAAGAAATTCATGTCCACCAAACCAACCCTAGAAATAGCACTAAAACACATGCTAGAGAGAGACAAAAATGACCACAATTCCCAGAACAACAACAGAAAGAAACCATGAGGCAGGGCAAACAATTAAAGAAGGGGTGGGAGGAAGCAGGGAGCCAACAACAGGAAAATAACATGATAATATTAAGCCAGTACATATCAGCTGTAACCATCAGTGTAAATAGCCTCAAGTCACCAATTAAAAGAAATAGATTGGCAAAATGGATCAAGAAACAGGATTCAATTGCTGCATCTGACTCGAAAGGAAACTCAGGCTGAAAGTTAAAGGATGGAAAAAAATACTCCATGTGACAGGAACCCAGAAAAAATCAGGGGTAGATACCCTGTTTGCAGACACTGTGAACTTTAATCCAGAAATGATCTAAAGAGATATAGAAAATCACTACATACTTGTTAGGGGGAAAATTCAAGAGGAAGAGATAATAATTATAAATATATATGCACCAAATACAGGAGCACCCAACTATATAAGATACATAGTAATAGACATTAACAATCAAATATGCAATAGCACAGTTGTAAAAGGGGACCTTAATACCAGATTGTCACAAAGAGATAGACAACGAGTCGGCAAAGATATAACAGAACTGAATCAAACCTGTGAACAAATGGGCTTACTAGATATTTGCATAGTGTTCCATCCAACAACATCAGAATAAGCATTCTTCTCAGCTGCACTTGGAACAGTCTCTAAAATAGACCATATATTAGCTTATATAACATGCTTAAGTAAATGCAAAGGGATTGAAATTATCCTATACATACTATCTGACCATAGTGCTCTGAAATTAGAAATGAATAGCAAAAGAAACTTCAAAAGCTACATAAACACATGGAAATTAAATAACACTCTCTTGAACAACCAATGAGTTACAGATAAAATTAAACAATATCTACAAGTCAATGGAAATACAGATGTAACATAGTGGAACTGGTAGGATGCAATGAAAGCATTCCCAAGAGGGAAATATGTAGCAATGAATTGTTGCATCAGGAAAACAGAATGAGCACAAATGAACAACCTACTCTTATGCCTCAATTTTCTAGAAAAACAAAAGCAAGTCAAGCCCAAAGCTCACAGAAGGGAGGAAATTATAGAGATCAGAGCATAAATTAATGCAATACAGACTAAGAAAACAATACAAAGAATTAATGAATTGAAGAGTTGGTTCTTTGATAGAATTAGCAAAATCGATAAACTCCTAGCCAACTTTATCAAGAAAAGGAAAGAAAAAACTCAAATTCATTCAATGAGGAATGAAAAGGGTGAAATTACTACAGATCTTGTGGAAATTCAGAAGATCATCAACATCTACTTTGAAAATCTTTGCTGACATAAGCTGGCAAACACAGGAAATGGACAGACTCCTAGAACATATGAATTACTGAATCAAGAAGATACAAAAATTTTGAATAGCCCAATATTGGTTACTGAAATTGAAAACATAATTTAAAACTTACCAAGAAAAGCCCAAGTCCTGATGAACTCACAGTTCAATTCTACAAGAAATTAAGAGAAGATTTAATGCAAATACCTCTCAAATTCTTTAATGAAATTGAAAGGGAAGCAGTTCTCTCTAACTCATTCCTGGAGGCAAGTATTACTCTGATACCAAAACCAGAAAAAGACCCAACCAAAAAGGAGAACTATAGGCCAATCTTGCTAATGAACATTGATGCAAAGATCCTCAATAAAACACTGGCAAATGGAATGCAGCAAATCATCAAGAATATTATACACTGTGACCAAGATGCATTCATCCTAGGAATGCAAGGATGGTTTAACATATACAAATCATTAAATGTAATATACCACATTAATAGAGCCAAAGACAAAAATTACATGATCATCTCGATAGATGCAGAAAAAGCTTTTGAGAAAGTCCAATATTTGTTCATGATAAAAACCCTACAAAAATTGGAATAGATTATATCTACCTCAATCTAATAAAAGCCATCTATGACAAATCAACAGCCAACATCATACTAAGTGGTCAAAAACTGAAAGCTTTCACTCTAAAATCAGGAACAAGATAAGAATGTCCACAATCACCACTCCTATTCAAACTAGTTTTGGAAACATTAACCAGAATAATTGGACAAACTAAAGAAGTAAAAGGAATACAGATAAGAAAGCAAAAAGTTAAATTATCATTATTTGCACATGACATGATGCTCAAAAACTCCACCAAAAGACTTCTAGATTTAATAACCAAATTCAGTCATGTAGCTGGATACAAAGTCAACCCTCAAAAATCAATAGCATTCCTGCACACAAACAACAAACTCACTGAGAGAGAAATTATGGAAACAACTCCTTTCACAACAACATCACAAAAATGAAATATTTAGGAAGCAATTTAACAAAAGAAGTGAAAGATTTTTACATTGAAAAGTACAATACTCTGAAAAAGGAGATTAAACTGGCTATCAGAAAGTGCAAAGATATTCCTTGCTCTTGGGTAGGAAGAGCTAGTGAAAATGGCTGTACTGGCAAAATTGTTATACAAAGTTAATGCAATATCAATCAAAATATCAACAGCATACTTCACAGGTCTAGAGAAAACAATGCTAACATTCATTTGGAACTGGAAGAGACTGAGAATAGCAAAAATAATTTGGGGCAACAAAAGTCAGGTAAGGAACATCATAATCCCTGACTTGAAATTATACTACAAAGCTTTTGTAAGTGGGGAGGGCAGGAGGGGTTAAAGAGAAGGGAGGGAAATGAGGAAAAAGGAAGAATCAAGGTATATTATGTACAGGTACAAATTCCCTGTGATGAATGTGGTCACTATGTATAACCAATAAACTTCATTAATTCAAATAATTTTTCTTAAGTGCTATTTCTTACTGACAAGCTGTATTAGAGGAAAAGAAAAGAAGAGAAAGGTAGTTGAACATCTTTATATAGAAATAAGACTATCTGAAAAGACATGGCAGCTCTGTCAATAATGAAAATTAATGCAGATCAACTTACCAGAGAAGTTTCTCTACCACTTGGAGCTGAGAGTCGGGGCATTTCATATATTAACTTTTTCTGGACATCACTACAATTTAAATATCATTTAAAAATACCCACCTCACACCTCCTTGCAAAAATTCATACTGAGTAATTTTGGTCATTATTCTCCTGTTTTTGGGTGTTTGAAATATTTAGAACTAGAACTGCTGCTGGAAAGGCTAAACTAGCCCTATAATGAGCCAGTTCTGATATGCTCATTATATGCTTTGAACCCCCATCTCATTCAGTGTGGAGCAGAACCCAGGAAGGAGCAGATTCCATGATCTTATGCAGCAAAAACACTGACTGGTGCATTGCAGAACAGATTTCAATGGGCTCATTCTAATGAGTGAGAATGGAAGAATTAATATTTATTTTTCTGCTACACTAAGACCAAATCTAAATCCATTTATGCTCTCTGTCACTCATTTATCCTAATGAAGATGTAGGTACTATTAGCCTGATTTTTCAAAAAAATGTGTGCATTTAATCTTGGAGCTCCAGACCTAGAAAACAGGGACACATGCATGTCTTTCAACCCCAAGCAGGACAGGCATGGAGGCAGGTCTAACATCTCAGTGGATTCAGAACATGGATCATAGAGTCAAAAAGGATTATTCTCAAGCCTCAAGTTTCATGTTGTTTTTCCCTGTTAGGCTTTGGATTTTCATGGGACCCGTCATCCTTTTCTTCTGTCTCACTTCTCCCTTTTTTGGAGTAGAAATGTCTATCCTATTCCTGTCCCAAAATTGCATTTGGGAAGCACATAATTTGTCTGGTTTCACAGACTCACAACTGGAAAGAAATTTTGCCTCTGGATGAATTGTACCTTGAGTCTCTCCTAGATCTGATTTAGATGCTATTTAGATGAATGAGACTTTGGGTTTTTGAGCTCAAAGTTAATGTTAGAACACATTAAGAGTATTGGTATGGAAGGAATGCTTTCGCATGCAAGAAGGACATAAAGTCTGGGGTCAAGGCAAATGCTATAGTGTGACTATTTCTGCCCTCCCAATTTCATATGTCAAAATGCTAACCTCTTAGTGATGGTTTTAGGAGATAAAGTCTTTGTAAGATGATTAGGTCATGGTAGTGGAACCCTCAGGAATGGGATTAGTGTCCTTATAAGAGAAACCCCCAGAGACCAGCCTTGCTTCACTTTCACCAAGTGCAAGTACAGCACAAATATAGCCAGCTGTGAACCAGGAACACTTAGACACCAAATGTGCCAGTACCTTGACCTTGAATTTTCCAGCCTCCAATACTGGGAGAAATAATGTTCAGTGTTCAAGTCACCAAGTCATGTGGTATACATCATATCAGTCAAGAGTAAGCCACATTACTGATTATTTTCTATGTCCTAGGCTTAGGGATAAACATTTTGCTTACTTCATCTCCTTTAATCTTTATAGCACTAGACAATTCCTAAGATTATCTTGTTAGTTTTCTTTTTTATTATCTGTATCCCTCTGACAATCATTGGCACCCTGAGAGATGGAAGCTCATCTATCTCACTCAAAGATATTTCCCCAGTGCTGGGAATGGTGCTTATCACAAAACCAGTGTTAGTAAGTACTTCCTAAGTGAATATTTTCGTTTTCATAAGTATTCAATGATAAGACATTTTAATCTTAATTTTACACATGAATAAACAAGCAATTTCACTGCTAGTCAGTTACAGGAAAAGGATTTGAACCTAGGTCTTTAGGCACAGAATAAATGCTCTGAAACACTGGTGGCCAGTCAGAAAACCTGGGCTGATATACATGGCTCCAGGACTGGGCATCTTTGGTGTAGAGCATCATCTAGAATATAGTTTCCCAATCCTTCTCTCTGTCTTGTCACTTTTAATGTGTGGCTTGTCACTTTAAATTGTTGGCTCCCTGAAAGTCCTAGGCTGGCTATCTAATGTATAAGCATCATATTCAGACACTAGCCTCCAAAAGTTGTATGGAGGTCACTCTGCCCTGAAAATCTTATTAAGAACAAAGGAAATTTTCCCAAAATTAGCTCCAGTCAACTCTTCCATTCATCTCTTTGGATAGAATTACATCTCCTGACCATATTCTAACTAAACAGATTATAAAACAAATTAGGTGACTATATTATCTTACACAAATTTTACTCTCAGGAATCAAGAAAAGACCATAGCCCCTCCTTTAGGGCATAATCTCACAGAGGAAAACAGGCAACTGGAGTTCTCTTAGTATTCCCATTATCACTATTGCTTAAGAAATGTCCTTAATCTTAACAGTGTAAAACAATGATAATTTTTTTAAAAGACAAATCAAGGTATATTACATATAGGCAAAAAACCTCTATGATAAATATGATTATTGTATATACTTAAATTGTACCAATAAACTTAATTAAATTTTTAAACAATTATTTAACAGTGTTCACTCCAGTAAGCAAACTGCAAGCTGTGTGGGTTCTGGGGAAAGAAAATCCACAGCCTTCTGAGAATCAGCCATGCTGGGACTTGGAGGACCCACCAAGAAAACAGCTACCCAGCCTTTCTGGTAAGGTGCACAAGCCATGCAGGTTCCAGGGAGAGAATAGTCAGACAGCCCTCCCTTAAGAGAATCAAACACTGTGTCCCCCTATACCCCTATAAGCAACCATCTGGTTTGGAGGACAGCCTGAGTTGATAGCAACTAAGGAACATAAAGCAACTAAATGCTTGTATTGTTTTGTTGATTTTTCAGACCTGGGACCAGTAGTCTGAGCATCTCTTGGGAGGATGACAGTATACAATATAGCAAATATGGGGGATTTCTTTCTGTCTTGTCTTTAAAGTCCAATATTGTTCTCACTGCTTTGCTTTGTTCTTATTGTTTTTGCTTTATTCAATATTCTGTTTTGATTGATTGTATTCCATTTTGTTTTTGGTTTGATTCTGCTATACCTGATGGAATGGACAACTATTGTGAAGATAACAAGATATACTATGGTAGCTATTGTTGTTTTCCCAGTATCTTGCTTTGAAGATACTAGGAAAACTAAGAAGATACCAATTTTGCTGCACTGTTTTGTTTGGCTTTGTTTTGTTTTGTTTTGTTGGATTTTTACTATCTTTAAAATTAAAAAAAAACAATGTTCACAAGTTATTTGAAAAGAATGTAGCAGAGATGATTAATGTCTGTTTTATGATGCCTCAGTCTTAAAATGATTAAAATTGTTAAGGGGCCAGAAAATTTATCTGGAGATTTTTTACTCACATGTTTGGTGCCTGGATAGAAATGACTCAAAGGCTGAGCTCAGATGGGATAATTAACCTGAGTGCCTACACATTCCCTCACTGTACGGCACGGTGGCCTTGCGGTAGTCTAACATCTTGGCTCCAAATGTCAAGTGTTCTGGTGAACAAGGAGAAAACTAATTTCCTTATGAGATTCAACCTACAAAGCTGTGTTAGCATAATTCTGACTGTCCTCTACTGGTTGAATCAGACCTAAGACTACTGGGACTCACAGGAGAATATAAAGACTCCCTCTCTCAATGGGAAGAGTGTCAAAAACCTGGTAGCAATTTCTTAAAACCACCACTGTTAGCAAAAAAGCAAGATCAGAGAAACAACAGTATCTGCTCCTGGATCAGAAATTAGTTACATTTTTCAGAAAACAATCACAAAATAATAGCACTCCTGGAAAAATGTCTTCCAAACTTTTCCAATAGCCAATTCCCTGTCCAGCAGCAAGGCTGTAAGACAGACTACCTACCCATTGATCTCATCTATAATTTAGCAATCAGTAAGGTTAGTACTTTTCAAAACATGAGAAGAACATAGTCTCTGCTCTCTAGGAGTTGTAGAGTTTAATGAGAAAAAATGGACTGGTTTTCTGCTCCTTTTCTTTCCTTTTTCCTGTTGGTTAGAAGTTCTCACTATGTATTTCCTCACTGGTTCTGTCACTCGTCTGGCACGGACACCTGTGCCCTCTTTGCTCTAGTTTACCCATCTGTAAAACGGAGTTAGCCATCCCTGGAGAAGCAAGCTCTTGAGATTCTTTTTCTGTATTCACAGAAGACTTTGGGGTCCTTGGAGATGGCACTGTTTAAATACAAAATGTTGTGACTATTGTTTCATTATTTGAAAATCTAAACTGCGTGAGGACGTTTCTATGCCATGTTGCTAGGTAACAGACAGATTCCCCCTGCCTGCTCTGAGATGTTGAGACTCGCTGCAGCTTTGCACCAGCGCAGCCTTCCTCTGTCTAAGATGGAGGTGGGAGAGAGAGTTACTAGGGTCAAACTGCTATGAACATACTAGCAAGAGAAAGAATTTAGCTTCCAGGTACCACAGCTGTTTTGCATGCTCATTGAACCTAAAACTCAGCTTCATATACCAATGCTAACCACTTGAAAGCTTTAACCCTGACTACATTCAGATTGCTTCTCTGAAGGAGCCAAATCCATACAGTTTATTGAACAGGTTATAAGGAATGAGATCATTAAACACAGCCAACAGGCAGTAATACCTGGAATACTTTCATATACCCAAGGGATGACATTGCCCTTCTGACACATGTGCCCACATTTTCTTAAGAGAGGGGAACAAATCTAAAACTATTAATATTGTATCATTAGAAATATTCCTTTCAGGGCCAAGTAATCTCCTGTTGGCAGTTCCACCATAGATGCTATTGTAAAGGTCTAAAGAAAGATAAGCTCTCCAGACATGACATTTAGATACAATGACAAGTAATTATACACACACACACAAAAGAAAGAGCTCTTGCCCTGAGTTCCTCTAGGTGAGGACTACTGATTGAATATATTCTACCACTAGAGAAAACTTTCCAGCAGCTTTATCCTGGTGAGCCTTTGTCTCTTTAATAATGATTTAAGCCAGGCAAAAGCATCTTGACTCTCAAAAGCCCAGGGATATTTTCTCCCTGGTCATGTAACCGTGAAGAATAATTTTAGAAAATTCTAAAATGATCTCATCAATGGGGATGTGATATTCACTGTTCATCTAAAATTCTCTATCCATCTGTCTCTTTGCAAAGCAACATGGTAAAAAAAAAAAACAAAGAAACCAATAAAGTTGTCAGAAATCAATAGAAGAAAGAAGGAAAGGATAGAGAAAGAGAAAGGCAATGTGGAAAGCAGACAGATGCAAATCAAGCTGCTGAAGATTTCTTCCTGGACAAGGCAGAGGAATGGAGGCCAGTCTTCCTTGGAAAACCACAAAGTTCATGTATTTGTCAGCAAGGGCTCCTTGGGTACTTCCGCTGAGCCAGGCCTGTCCTAAGTGCTGAGAAGTGGCATCAAGCCTTGCTTCAGATACCAAGATCAACCAAACAAAGCACTTAAGTGGGCAAAGAGATGCACAGACAGTCAGTAGTGGAAACTGTACAGGAACTCACAAAAGGCTGAGTGTACTGGGTGTGATCAAAAACTATGGTGAATTTTTAAATTAAGAAAATGTATTACAATAAAAAAAATCACCAAGATGAAGGGAAAAGCTTATATGTATGTTGGTAAACATGTATAAATGTATGTATGTATATGCATGCAAATAGATACCTATACCACCAATCTCTCTATTAGTTCATCAAAAAGAACAGTTTGTGCTGTCATTGTTTGCTTATTTTTTGCCTAGATCTTGTAACCTAAACAACTACTTCTAAGATAACAATATGCAATATATTAAGTAGTGTTAATTTCCTACTTTTTTTGAAATTCTGTATTATTTCTATCCTTTTTTTCTCTTTTGCTTTTTAAAATAAAAAACACATTGCCGTTAAATATTTTTTAAAACTTTCACTTTGAACACATTTGTTCCATCATTCTTGTCACTTGCTGAAGCAATTCTGGAAGTCCTCCTTCATGAGGGTCTTTAGCTGAGCTGTCATGACTGCCTTGATGTCCCAAATCCATTCAGTTATCTTTCATTTTTTTAACCCCATGAAATGTTTTACATTTTTAATTTTTAAACTTTTTTTTTAGCTTATTAGTACATGTGTAGCTCAACAAAAATGTTTACTTTTTTCAGGGTCATTTTGTCTTCAGAGAAGAGCCAGAGGCCACATAACACCAGAGGTAGTAAGGCAGAAGAGGACACTCCACAAGATTCTTACAAGCCTTCTTTTCCACTGGATGTCACTAGGCAGCAGCATTCTCTGCATTTTTTTTTTTATCGAAACTTACAAAAACACTCACAAAAGAGAACTTCCAGAACTGCTTCAAAAAGTGACAAGAACAATGGGACAAGTGTGTTTGAAACAAAGAGGAATATCTTGAGTGGATTAATGGCAATATATTTTTTATAGTAATAAAGTATTTTCACTTAAATATTCACCGTATTTTTGACCATGCCTTGTATATAAGAAGAAGATCTAATTTAAATGAACAAGTCACATAAGCTTCCCTAAGGTGGTAGCATTTCCTTTTGAGAAACACTGGGAGTATCTAGCAGGTGGCTAGAAAAGGGACCTTACCAGCAGAGGCTCCTGGATTGGCACTTGGTATTGGAGTCCAACTTCAAAGATAATCAGAACACAAAGTGAACCTTGTCCACTGCCACCATTGCATTTGGAATAAGAAATGTTCAAAGAGGTGCAGCTTTTGGAACACTCTCTGCCTCTTTCTCCCTTTCCTAGCTCCCTTAATGATGATAATTGTGTTTTCAAGATGGTTGGTTCAGACTACCTCTTTCTTATGCCTGGAATAAAATCAAAGAAAATTGACTGATTGGTTGGTTATTGCCTTCTTTGAATCCTTGTTATTTTTCATAGGATCTTCATCAACCTCTCATCCATATGAGCCCCTGCTTCATCCTTTGATATATAATTAAATGTTTCCCAAGATTCCAGCTGTCAATAAGGCTTTGCGGTAAGCTAACTTCTGCAATAAAATTGGAAAAGATCTCTGTGTACACAGAGTGAATTCATGTTATATCAACTTAAAAAAAAAAGTAAAGCTTTCTTAGACTGGAAGAAAACCAAACATTTCTCTGATGTTGAAAGAGTTCCTCAAGAGGACTCGTCTCACAAAAGCCTCTAGCTGTGCTATGTGGATTAGCTGTAAATTAAGTTAAAATCATATGAACTTCACAGGGAAGACCTAATACTGTCTTTCAGCCCTTTGAATCATTTTCCTTAACATAACACAACCACATTCTCCAGATGCAAGGAGCCTGGACAGAGATGGGAGGCAAAACTCACATGAACTGGCTCCACTTTTTCAGTCACAGTTCCCATCCAGCAATAAACATTCTGTATGCAAACTGCCTCGAGTGATTCTCTGGAAATTGACTAGTTTCTTAAGCTGCATCTTAACACCAAAAGAAATTGAAAACTTTTTTATGGCTTAAGTCCATAATACATTCCTTCAGTATATGCTGCTTTTATCAGCCAATGCATTAAACTATTCTTTCAGCACTTGCTAATTCATCACCAGTTCATTTTTTGTGTGTGTTAGACAACAGAAAAATAAAAGTTTTGAAAGTATTCATCCAAATGAGAGCTATTGATGGCTCCACCAAAGCAAGTTTACACTTACACTGTATATTGTCCTTGAAATTAAATTGTTTGAAAGAGTGGTGGGGAAACTTGTGCAGATTAAAACCACTTATGATGTAGAAATCAAGCCCATTCTGGTAATGAAAGTCTCAGGTAGAGCTGATACTCTACTCCGAGTTATTCTGCCCATGATATAAAGCTCTGGGAGTTTTTTTGCAAAAGCGTTTCCATCTAAGCTTTATAATTAGGCATCTGCCTGAGTTGGGTTACAGGGGAGTGAAGATATCAAATAAATCCACCGTCCTTCATGTTTTCTTTCTAAGTCATGAGACAAAGATGACCGTGTTTTTGTTTTGTTAGGTCCAAGGGGATATTAAGTGGCTGGCCATGCTCTTAGAGGCTTCTTTTTCTCCTAATCCTATTGCTCCTGAGAAAAGATTGACAGGAATGTTGGGGTTTTGTGTTTGTTTGTCTGGCTTCCCCAGAGCTTTACAAAATGGTGAAGGGCTCACTGTTCCTTCCCATTAGCGCTCACATCTCACTCCTGCCTTTTGATTGCTGCCATGGTATTGGCGGGGGGGGGATTTGTTCTTATTGCAGCACCAGAAGTTAGAAAACATATAAAATGAAATTAATTCTGTGTTCTACCTGGGTCTTCTCTTTCTCGGTGAATTTCATCTAAGAAGTGGTTGGTAGACAAGCTCTGTAAATGTCTCTGATTGCAAAGCAGTGAGCTACACTAATATTATTCTTCCTTTTGGGACCACTGCTACTCAATTGCACATCATAGTTAAAAGGCCTCAGTCTGTTGTTGCTCAAAGGCACACTAGAGAACTCTTCCTCAAGCCATCCTCATTTCACAAGGAGGAGCACTGATGCCCAGTGATGTTTACTGTTCCCATCACCAGAGCCCATCAGCTGAAAGGGATCCCAAGCTTTCTGGCCTAGGACTACTATGTCAAACCAGTTTCTACATAAATGTGTGGGTTTGCTCAAGACATTATACTGTAGGTATTTTACTGATTATGTTAAAATGTTAGCTGTCTGATTAAGCAAAAAATCGACCTTACTGGGTGGAGAAGCCTGAGTTGCTTAAAGTGTTAGTTTTCTGCAAATTAATTTATAGAAGTTAATTCAGTAGATTCAATAGATTAAAAATACAAAAGCCATGGCTATGTTATGGTGAGGTTCCTACTAAAGAATAACCAGTCAAGAATTGCTTTTAATTTTACAGAAAACACAAGTCATTGGAAATTTTGCTACCAGTTATAAGAATACACTGGACCCCCAAAATTTGTGGAAGATATATTCTTACAGCACCCACAAATTGTGAAAAACCACAAATTTCAGATATGGCCAGAAAAATGCCTATCAATGGCAATTTTTATAGTTTAAACCCTAAATATGCTATGTCTCTCACAGTTATATAATTTAATTTCAAAAAATACTGTATCAATAAACGTTTAGCATGTGCAGAGTGTTTCGTTGGCATCTTAAGGATCTTAGGGCTTTAAGAAGAAAAAAAAATCGAAATAGTGACACGTGGTACAGCAACCTGTTATGATGCAGAAACGCTGGTGCATTTGTCTGAGCCAGGTTACAGGGGAGTAGCCAATCAGCAGGAAGGAGAATTGAATAGTTCTCCAGGATTGGCTACTTGCAAACCTCTCACCAAAAGAACAATTTTCTGAGAAATTGCAGGGATTTCCATGAACCGTTATTAGCTAGGTTCTAAGGGAAAATTCATGGACAACCAAGGCTGCAGACTGAACCAGACTCCACATGAGAACACTGTACGTTACAAAACTCTAACAATTGGAATAGCATAGTACTGCTTTAGAGTAAGCAGATACAGAAATAGGTAAACACCAATAACCCCACCCCCAAGTCATTTTGTGGGGGTTTTTGTTGTTGTTGTCTGTTGTTGTTTTGTTTTGTTTGTCTCACTCTGTAGTTCAGGCTTGCCTTGAGCTCACTTGTAGCTTAGGCTGGTCTCAAACTCATGGCAATCCTTCTACCTCAGCCTCCTGAGTGCTGGGATTACAGTCATGCATCACTATGCCTGATCATCCCAAAGCATTTTCTAATATTTTAAGATTATAGTGTATTTCAAAGTAACATTTTAATTTGGTAAATAAAATATTTAATGAATGGCATTGGTAAAGTTAAATCTCTAGTCTATTCTATACTTGTGCAAAGGTAAATTCCAGACATTTTAAAATTGTTTTTAAATTTTTCTTTAATTTTAATGGACAGGTAATAATTGTGTATATTTCCATGGTACAATGTGATGTTTAGCACTATGTATATATTGCACAAAGGTCTAACTAAACTTATGCATCACTACATTAATTTATCTTTAACATTAAAAATATATTTTGGCAATTTTGAAATATACAATACATTATTATTAAATGTGGTCTGCATGCTCAACATTTCTAATCATCAGGAAAATGCAAATTACAATCACAATGAGAATGGCTACTACTAAAAAGATAAATGTTAACAAGGATGTGAAGAAAAAGGAATCTTTGTACACTGTTCATGGAAATGAAAGTTAGCATGTCCATTTGGGACATAGTATGGAAGTTCCTCAGAAAACTATGAATAGATTTCCATATGACCCAGCAATCCCAGTTCTGAGTAAATATCAAAAAAACTGAGATAATTATATTGACTATAGTGACTATATTGATTATATTAACTATAACCTGTTGGCTAAATCTCAGCATAAAATACTCAAAGAGATCTTGGGGATGCTGAAGTTTTCCATGTGGATAGCAGTGCTTGGTACTAATCCCCAGTCTATTCTGGGTTATGACGGTTTTGTCTGTTTGTTTTTTTATTTGGTTTGGTTTGGTTTTTTGAGACTGGTTCTCACTATGTAGTTCAGGTTGGCCTCAAACTCACTGGGATGCTCCTGTCTCAGCTCCCTGAGTGCTGGGATTCCAGGCACACCCAGCTCTATTTTTTTAAGGAAAGGATGATGACATCTATTGTGAAACAGATCCACTCAGTTTAATTACTTTATTGATCCATATTAATCAATCTGATCCTTTTATTATAAATAGGAGCAAGCAGCCAAAGATCAACAAACACTTGAAATAAACCAGCAGCATGAAAGAGGATCACTAAAGAAAACAGAGTAATCAAATATAAGGACACATGTTTGGATTTAAGATGAGACCACATCCACCAAAATAGAACAGGACACTTGAACATGGTACGAAGAACAAATATGACATTTTTAGAAATTAAAAAATAGTTATCTAAATAAAAATCAGTATAAAAGCTAGGAGACAAGTAAAAGAAAGATTACTGAGTTAAAAATAAAGACGAAAATGAAAGGAAGAAAATATTTAAAAATAGGAGAAAATGTGTAATCTGATAGATCTAACTTCAACTCAAGAATTTTAATACCAATCCATTTGGAGTTCCCAAAGAAAGGAGAGAAAATTGGAAGAAAAACAATTAAATCAGTCATGGAAGAAAATCTACAGTAGATGGAAACACTAGCTTTGAATTCTTCAGTAACTAAGCAAAATGATCCACACCTACAAACAGTCTCATGAAATTCTGAAACACCAAAGATAAACAAAAAAATGTAAAACATTGAGAGACAAACAGAGACAGAGCGAGAAACAGACAGAGACAGATAGAAACAGAGAGAGAGAATCCACAAAGGAGTTGGCATCAGATTTCTTATCAGTTGTACTGGATGCAAGAAGATAGTGGAACAAAGCTGGAAATTTTCTGATAGATTATTTTCAAGCTATATTCTAAAGTTGGCCAAACTATCTATCACAAGTGAGGGCAGTACAGCAACTTTTTAAACACATAAGAACTCAGAAATCTTACCTCCCCAGTCTCCCTTCCCGAAATACTTCCTGTATGCCAATGAAAATTCCAATAGAAAAAGGAGAAAAAAGAAAAAAGACTTAAACCAAATCAGAAATGTAATAAATAAAATAAAAAGCAAAATCTTAAGATGATGGTCATGTAGCAGTACCACAAGTAAAAATGCAAAGTCACACAGGAATTCAGAAATGTTCCGCCACACTATTTTCAATTTTAAAAAATATTCAAACCAGTATAATTGAGAAAATTATATACTTCTTAATAGTGTAAAAATAATGTTAAAAATCTCACATTCCAGAAACTATTGATTCAGATTATAAAGTGTATATGTAGCTTTGGACTTTTACTTAAATTTTCTGGGGTTTAATTTCCTTATTTTTAAAATGAACATAAAAATAATTTCTACTCCATAAAGTCACAGTGATTATTAAATGAAATAATACATGCAAAAATATTTAGTTTAAGGTCTGGGCATCAGTTCTTATCTTGAAAACACTGGTTTTTATTATCATAATTTTGTATCAAAAAAAGAGAGGTAATTTGACATCTTGAGAAAAAAACTGTCAAAAAATATCATGTGTTAAAAATGATGAGAAAAGAAGGAAAAGGTAGAAACAAAGTTTCTGTGGTATTATAAATAAGAAGGGAAAGAGAGGTCTGAAGGAAGGGAGAGGAATGTGAAAAGAAAAAGAAGTTATATCATATACAGGTACAAATTCCTGGTAATGAATATGATCATTATGTATACCTAAAATGTACCTAAAATGTATTAATTTTTTAAAAATCATGTGTTAAATCAAATTAAAATCTATTATGATTTTGAGCAAATAAAGAAATATAAAGCTTAAAACAGAATTCATTTGACCTTGAAGACTGGAGTTTTTGTTTTTGAGGGCCATGGATTTGGTGATTTAAGATTATTTTTCCTTCTCTACAAGTCTAATCAAACTACATGGTTCTCTGCTGAATAGTATTTACATAATCATAATTTTCAAATGCCATTTAAATGGTATTTGATTTTTTAAAAACTATCCTATCATCAAAGTACAGAAGACTTAATTAGAGTCACAGATCAGAATATAAATGCACTAAACTTTGATCAGGTAAAAGTAATAATCAAAGCTGAGAGGGGAAGCCAGAGCAGAGGGGAAGAAGAAAAGGAGGTGTCTATGTCTTCTTCTTACCCAGTGGGGATGCAAGAAATAGTGGCTTGAGGATACTGTTTATAGTTACAAAAGAAAGCCAAGGAAGATGTTTTACATAGTATTGCTTTTTTAAATGGTGTAAGAGGGGGTAAGGAATGATATTAATGTGCTAAATACTGTAACTTCCAAGGCCTACTTACTTACTGGGACTAGAACCTGGAAGCACGGGGTGAGAAGATAATTTTACTTTTTATTTTATGCCTGTATGCTATTTGAAATTTTTCCTAAGAGTTTAAATTACTTATATTGTTCAATTAATCAAAAAATACTGGTCCTATTGGTCAATAAGTATCTATAGAGCATCTACTATACTCTTCCCTTCTCTAGTTTCTGAGAATTAACAAAATAAAACCTTGGCCCTGAAAAAGCTCACACTCTGGTTAGCAAGAGTAACAGTAAAATGTAAATGATTTGAGAATTTCAGGTAATATTACATTGCCATGTAGAAAATCGGGTAATGCAATATAAGGGATGCAGGGACACATGGGAAATCTGCTTCTCCTGGGGAGAGCAAGAGACCGTGGGGTGGAGGTGGCATTTAAACTGCGATCAGAATAAAGAGAAGGTGGCTATGTGGGGACTTGGGAAGTACTGCTCTCCGGGACCTGTGACTGGTAGAAGCTTGGCTACAGAGCACGTCAGTTGGTTGAAATGGAGTGGGTGTGGGGGAGATGGTAGGAAATGAGTTCAGAAAATTTGATGGAGGCCAGATATTATTAGAGCTTTTAAATTATAGTTAATAATTTGATTTTGTTCAATTGAAATGAGAATTTGTTAGAAAGTTTTAAGTAAAAGAATATGATCTGAGTCGATTCTTGCTTTGATAAATTTGTCATTTGAATCAGGGAATATCTCAAGATTAACTATAATTTTAACTACTTTTCATCTAGCAGTATAATAAATTTTAACCAATGAAAGTGAAGGAAAGGTGGGCAGCCAAGTGTTACAGTTGTTTGGACTAAAGTGATAGTAATGATACAGCAAAAAAAGGAATAAAAAGACTGGATGGATGGGATGGGATGGATGGATGGATGGATGGATGGATGGAGTGGAGGAAAGCAAGGAATCCAGTGTGACTGCTAGATTGTTGCCAGGAGAAGCTGAATGGATGATGATACCCTTTGCTAAAGCAGGAATGTGAGAAGCAACAATTTAGGCATAAAGGCTACAATCTATTTTTCTGTTTTAGTCCAGTTAAATTTAAAATGTATTAGACATTCAACTGCAGGCATGCAGTGAGCAGGAGAATATGCACCTCAGGAGAAGAGCCCTTACTAGAGAGAGAAATTTAAATTTAAGGCCATGGGATTCAATGTGATCTCCAAGACAGGAAAGCAGAAACAAGAAGACATTCCCAGAAAGCAGCCACGAAGACAAACATTAGCAGTCCAGTAAAGAGGGGAAACCGGCAAAGACTGCAGAAGAGTGACTGAGGCAGTAGGAAGTCAACCAAGCAATTTGCTGTAGCACTGAAAGCAAGAAGAAAACATGACTCAGGAAGGAGGGTAGTCAACTGTGCTGGGTACAGCTGAAGGGTCAAGCCACATGAACAAACAGAGCTGAACACTGGCTTTGATAATATAGAGTATTTTCCATGCAGTAGCAGAGACAGAAACTCAGTTGGAATGCCATGAAACGGAACTAAAGGTGAAGAATTGGGGTATAGATAATTCTTCAGAGGAGTTTTGTGAAGAGAAGAGAGAATGAGTTGGTGGCTAATGAGAGACAGAGTCAAAGAAGGGTTTTGTTTTGTCTTTTTTTTTTTTTCCTGCAGAGGGGATAGTAAAGCCTGTTTGAATGCTAGAGAGAATCATTCACTGAATAGAAACAAACTGATTATACTAGAAAGGGATGAGATATTTGCAGGAATGAGGTGTTGAGGAAGATGAGAAGCACCATGCACAGTCAGAAGGGTTTGCATTGGATGAAATCGGAGATTTTTTTTTTCACTACAACAAAACAGAAGTCAGTGTTGTGTGTATGAGGCTCCTATACATTGGCAGATACAATGTAAAAAGGAGTTACTTCTCATCCAATTGCATGGATTTTATATAAAATCTATAAATTGTGAGATGAGGTTAACCCCAATGTAGGGCTAACTAGAAGGGTGGACTAGATAACTACTGCAGGCCAGAAGGGTGGAGTGCTACTGAGGATTTATAGGAAAGGAGGTGTGAAATGGGGCCGTGTAGGAAAGTGAGAAAGTGAACATCTGGGGAACTCCGTTAGGATTCTCTAGCAATCTTCAGAGATCATTCATGATTCACAGGAATAATATGAAAGTGAAAATAATTAGGGGAATTGTGCAATATTTTTTCTCCAGAAACATTTACCTACTCAATTGCAGGCATGGAATCAATTGCACTTGGGTTTGACCTAGTCAGAAATATTATCAAAGTGGGAGAAGACATGGGAGACACAATGCTCTCAAAGGAGACATTCAAGTGCTGTGTCTTAACTAAACTTGTTTCCAAAGATGGGTGCAACCAGACGCACCACCCCCATTCTAAATGCATGCACTTTTACAGTATGATCTGGAGTGTGTTTCACCTCCCTTTAGATCCGAGCTGGCCATATGTCTTACACTGACGAACATAATGTAACACAAATGACACTGTTTAACTTCTGGTGTAGGGTTCTTCAAGATATCTACAGTGTCTGTTTTTTGCTAATTAGAATGCTTGATTAGTCTTGAGATCTAGTACCATGTAAAAAATCCCAAGCAAGATACCTAGAGACAGTACCATTGGAGATACTGAGGGAACTCAACCACTATCACCAATGCTCCAGTTCATTCACCACCTGACTACAGCCCCAGGAGGGACTCCAGCTGGTTCTACCTGGAGAAGAACTAGGGAACCCCTGCCCAAATGTCAGACACACAGAATTGTGGGCAAATGCAAGAGTTGTTTCTGGAATCATTAATCTTCAAGGTGATTCCTTACACAGCACCAGACAACTGAAGCACGAAACACTCTTCAGCCTTGTCAGCACCCGCCACTGTAAGGCAATGGGTTTATGCAAGTGAAACAGTAGCAGGCTTGGTGGAGTTGGTGGATTTGAGGTTCCCTGAGGAATTTATGAAGCAGGATTACAGGAGAGTCGGAAAAACAGGAAGTGGCACCAGAATATAGAAACACTGAAATCAATATTCTTTATGCTGCTGTTGTGACTAGTGAAAAGATCCTGAGTGTAACCACAGGGTTGGATGGCTATGATAGGGCAGAAGAACTGAGGAGGTCAAGCAACAGAGAAGCCAGGGATGCAGGTCAGTCATCTGCACAGATGTTAAACTTTGCCAGAAACAATTGACAAGGAAACAGATTGCCATGTAGTTGAAGCCTACGTGCTCTGGGACCAGATTATATTTCCAACCCTGAGTCCATCACCTTGTGTAATGCTAGGCATAGTATGTGATCTCTTTGTACCTTGGTTCGCTCATCTATAAAATGAAGGTTATAATATCACCCATCCATACTATGGTAGGAATTAAATAAAATAGTGAAGAGCAGGCATTGTTAGATAATGCTAGCTCTCATTATCACTGGCTGTACAGATAAAGGCAGCCAAGTAGGTGCTAGAGGCACCACAGACTAAGGTCAATGAATGACAGTAACAAGGTGGGGTAGCAGGTGGTAACATCTGATGATGTGCTTCAAAGGGGCTGAGATCTTTGAAGTTGAAAGCAAGAGAAATGATTAATTAAAAGCAGAAAAGGGGAGTAAGGAAAAGAGTATTTTTCAGGCTTTAAAAGGTCTGTGAGCTATGAAATCAAAAGTGTCTACTTGAGAGAGCTTCAGAGGAAGCAGTGTCCTTGGGGATAGCTAGGTTCCATTCAGAATGAGAGGTGAAAGGAACATTCAGGGAAGGAGCTGAGAAGCTATGTCTGCTGATGACGGACCCGGAGCTCCAAGAGTGTAGTGCAAGCATTTGGAGAGCTATGGAGGAAAGAAAGAAAGTCAGGTTTCAGGTGTCCAGGGCAGTGTCAAAACAAAGGGCATGCTGTGAAGAGTTATCTGATGAGGACAGAGGGTTAAGGCTGAAATATCCATGACCCACATACAACAGTCCATGAAATATCCCAAAGCAAAATGTGAAAAGATCTGAATCCAACTGTTCATGCTTACAGCTCAAAGTGGAATGTGAGTCTGAGAGGTGGGCAGAGAACTGTTCGGGAGTATTCTGCTGGGAAACTCTCTGCCTATGCAAGCTTTCTAAAAGTACCTGGGAGGTAGTAGTGGTAAAGGGAATATTCCACCCATCTATACCTACACTGAAAAGTGGGAGCATCCATCTGTGATCCACTCATGGGAGCCCAAAAGGTGATCATTGTCTTCCAGCAACATGGAGACTGAACCATCTGACCCTGGACAATCACCAGCTATTCAACATTTCCCAAGACAAGAGAAAGGACCATTATTAACTTTTGCAGTGTATTAATTCAAGCCTAGAGAAGACACTTTCCTGGCAGACTTAGTCTCCCTGGTAATAGGACTTGACTAGCTCTCATTATTAGCGTTTTATAGGAAAGAAAAGGCTCTGCTTCCTCTACTGCCCATAGCAAGCATACCATTGTGGATATGGGTTCAACCAGTGCTCCCTTATAATGCAAAAAATAGTTTATGGTGGCACTGGCTGGAAGTAGACTAAACATCATCTTCCTTGGGTTCTTGCACTGGGTCTAATTGTGTTACTTTGGGTCACTCACTTCTCTTCTCTGAGCTGATTCATGTTTGGAAGGTATCGCTTGGCTCACACACCAAATGAGTAGGCTGAATTACCTCAGCTTGTACATGTTTTAATGCTATGATGTATCTGGCACTTGTACTTTGTGTCCAAAGAAACAAAGATGGATTGGAAACACACAGTCTATAGAAGACAGACATAAACAGTTCCCACACTATAATGCTGCCCTCCTGTCATATATGGCAGGTTCTGGCCAATGAGATGTAAATAGAGGTGAAGTATGTGACTTACAAGCAGAAGTAGTAAAGAGCCCTTTGATAGTTCTCCAGTTTTCTCTTATTTATGTCCAATATTCCTAAGAGAGATGTCCTGTTGAAATGGCAGAACCATAAAGCATCACCACATGAAATATACCTACCTGGACTTTTAATGAATTTTGGGTGAATGATAAACTTAAATCATTAATATTTTGGTGGTTATGTGTTACTGCAGCAAAACCTAACCTATCCTGACTGATGTGGGGTAAAGGTATGTAACAATGGATGAAATCTGAACTATTTTCTAAGGTGAATGGATCTGATTAGCTGTTGGGCTTTGGATTAGCCAAATATATATGCAAGACTAAGGCCAATGCTGAATAGCCGCAGATAACAGATGAAGGCTGCACACAAAGCCCCTGCAGTCCTTAATCACTCTACTCAGATTCCTTCCAAATAAATGTTATACAAAGCATTGAAATTTTTCCTTTTATGGCCCACACTCTCACACTCTCAATTCCAAATAAGACTCTGTCTAAAAAATGATAGACCCTCGTGTTCTTGGCCACAGTGATTGAGTTAGCAACACACGTGTAACAAAGCCATGCTATAGAGAGGATTCCAAGGTATCTTGCTAGAGAATCACTGGCAAATAGATTTCTTTCTTAAGAGGTGCTTATGTGAATGGAGATAAAGCTGAAACTACCAGGGCCATGCTTTAAAAAACCTGCCTGAAAATGAAGATAACTTAGAAGAAAGCAGAGTTGAGAAGCAATGAGACAGTGGCTAGATTATATTATTTATCCTTCTCAGGGCACTCACAAATGACAGTCCATTCTTATCATGGAGTAGGGCAGGAGCCCGCATATACCAGCTTGTCATACCAGTGCAAGGCTCAGGTTTTAGTGCATAGTTCATCTCTGTCTTCTGGAAGAGAAAATATTCATGTTTCCTGGGTACAACCCATTCCTATTCTCCACACCATGATTGGAAGGCAACACAATTGGACTCCAATGCTATGTGTGTTCCAGAAAAGGTTTTTCAACCCCTTTTCATTCTTGACCTCTCCAACACTCATGGTTTCCATATCATTTTGTGCCTCAGAGACTGTCTGGATTAATCCATCACAAATTTCATCCCTATATGTTGGTACCACAAGATTCATGGCTCCAATTCATCCCTGACAACACATCTCATCCCAGATACCTTCTGCCTTAGTTACGTTTTTTCACTGCTGTGACAAAACACCCAACACCCAAAGTAAAAGAAGGAAATGTTTATTTAGCTCACAGTTTGTAGAGGTTTTAGTTCATAGTTGACTGGCTGCAAGACAGGGGGCATGACAGAGGGTCGTCACAAAGGCAAAACAGTTCATGACAGGGAGAAGACAGAAAAGCAGCCAAGAAGTAATAAGCAGTGAGTGACCAGCAGCCACAGAAGCTCTCTTTCTGCCCCTTATATTTTGTCCAGGTTACCTGGGCAGGTAGTGTTCACACCAGGAAGGGCCTTCTTACTCCATTATCTACTCTCAGAACTGTGCCAGACCAATCAGTAGACTAATGTAGTAAACACCCACACTTGGATCCTAGCATCACACAATCTAGATCCAGTCATCTCTGAAGACCCCCACCTATGACACCAAAACCAGAGCAGGGGGTGAATCTAGACACAAGTCATAACATCTTCTAATTTGATTTTCTTTCACATTTCTCCACCAGCTTTTTCAGTGTGTTCTCTGAAACTCAAGAGCAGATGGGCAAATCAATAAAATGCCAAATCTCAACATCATTTCTGAGCATTCCTCTCATTCCTTTCTAAGTGAAATCAGGTTTCTCCTGAGAACACTACTTCTCCTTTAGCACCCCCCCCCAAAGTGATGAGCTTATCCTTCTCATCTGACCATTCTGCCATCATGCCTAGAGGTATGTTGGGTGACTTTTTTGCTTGTCACTGATGTTTTACTTCTTCCTAAAGCTCCTAGCTCTGAAGGGTGTGCCACTAGACTCTCATCCATGCCCATTTTTGTACCCACTGTCTCTGGTTCCTCTTGTTTCCATCTCTCTTGAGCCTATTCCAGTCTAGTTTTCAACCTTACGACTTAACCAGAACAGCTTTTGTCCACTGACAGTATTAATTGGTGGTTGTTGTTGCTGTTGTAGTTGCTGTTGTTGTTGTTTTTTAATAGAAAAAACTTAGTGGTCAGTTCTCAGCCCTCTCCCAGGACATGTTAGCAACATTTTATGCAGGATTTTACACCTTTCACTGGATATACACTTGTGATTTGTCCCCAGGACACCACCTTCCCATGGTTCTTCATTTTCTGATTGCTTTTCTCTGTCACTTATGTTCACGTCCATCCCATGTCCCTAACTTGAAGCTTTTACCTTAGATTCCTGTTCTCTATTTCTGCTCACTCCATTAGGACCTTGTCTACCTCGTGGTTTAAAATACAATGAAGGTACTTTTTTTTTATCTCCAGCCCTGAACTCCAGATTCATGCATATACTGTCCTGCCCAATTTTGCCACTTACACACCTAATAGGTATCTCCAACTTAATTTGTTCAAAGCCAGGTTTCCAATATACCATCCCTATGTCCTAGATCCCAGAAATACGCTCCTCAACAGGGAAATCTATCTCAGTATCTGATAATGCCACCCTTCCAGTTTCCCAGACCAAACACCTTGACAGCCTCAAGTCCTCTCTTTTCCTATAACCCACATCCAGTCTATCAACAAATACCATACCTTCTACCTTCAAATATATCTCTTCACATCCAATGCCACCACCCTGGTCTCACTCACCATCATCTCTTGCTTGGGTTATTACAGTAACTAAATAATAGGTCTATTAGCTTCTGCCCTTAACCTCTTGAAATCCATACTCCACATATCAGCTTTTTTAAATATAAAATAAATTAGCAACATACTTCTGACAGACCCGTCCGATGATTTCTATGTCACTAGTACTTCCCTCCTTGTAAAGCTTAGAATCTATAGCTACTGTTGTAATCATTCCTTTGTAAAAGAACGTAAGTACCAAAGTCCTTGCAGTAATCTGTAAGGCCTTACATGACCCAGATACCTGTCTGACTGCATTGCCTTCCCCTTTTGTTCTCACTCTTTGTGACTCAGTTACACCCATCCCCTAATGACCATGACCACAACAAGCACCCTCATATCACTAAACTCTTATACCTTCTGTTTCCTCACCCCTGTAATATGTACCTGGCACATAAATATTTGCTGAATTGTAAATGAATTTGAACCTTCATTCCATGATGTTTGTCTTGGTTCAAGCTTCCATAACAGAATAACAAAGACTGAGTACTCATTTCTCACAGTTCCAGAGACTGTAAATCCAAGAGCAAGGCTCCCAGCAGATCTGGTGGAGAGGAGTGAGGCTCTGCTTCCTGGTTGGCAGAGGGCTGCCTTCTTGTTCCTACATAGTAGAGAACAGACAAAGAAGGCGCTCAGATTTCTTCTTGTAAACGCGCTAATCTCACTCATAAGGACTCTATCCTCATGGCCTAACTACCTCCCAAGAGTTCCATCTCCTAATGCGATAAGATTAGAGGTTAGAAATTCAACAAATGAACTTGCATAAGAATACGAGCATTTACTCTCTAGCAATGCTCTTTGCACATGATCTTAAACATGAAGTTTAACTTCGCTAAACTCTCATATCTCCATTGATAAAATGATGATGCTTTAAAACCTGTCTCCTCAGTGATATCATATTGTGAATCTTTTATCATGTCACAATTTGATAGGTACTGCAATGGTTGATACATTATGTCAACTTAAGAAGTCTAGAAGCTTAACAAACTCTGCAGTTCTGCATCCTGGGGTGTGGAGGACATCCTTACCATTCTAGGATGTTGTTCATTGTGTCAACCTGAGAAGCTTAGAAGTTTAACTAAGCAACTTAGCAGGGAGCCAGCAAGGGCTTCACACTGTAAACTTCCTGAGCTTGCACAAGAGGAGGGCACAGAGATGTTGTGAGTGCTGCACCCATCCAGGGGTTGGGGGGCTGGCATACAGTGCCTGCATACAATGTAATTGTTGGGTGTTTGGTCTGGGAAACTGGAAGGATGCCATTATCAGATACTGAGATAGGTTTGGCTGTTGAGGAGCGTATTTCTGGGATCTAGGGCATAGAGATGGTATATTGGGAACCTGGCATCGGACAATATAATACAATTTTTCTTTTATTGCTTTTGCTGTTCTCTGCTGTCTTGAGCTGTTGCCCTCATCATGGCACCCTGCCTTGGAGCCAGCTGATTACAGACTGAAATCTCCACAAACTATGAGGTAAATAAACCTTGCCTTCCTTAACTTTGGGAATTGGGTATTTTTGTCTCACCAACCAGAGAAAAGTAACTAAGATAGATACTAAGTAAATAGCTGTTATAATCATTAATTGATGTTACTACAGAAAATTATGGTTAGGAATTTGGTTGTAAGTCACCCCAGTATCTTCCTGATTCCTGCCTAGAGCTGTCAGGAGCTAAACACAATCCCAGTATGAGCAGCATATCTCAGGTAGATGTTCCTGTCCCAATAAGCCTTTGCCAAACATCCTACTCCACCCTCAAACTCAGGCCCTATCAACATGCCAGAGCTCTTGTGTAAGCAGACTTTTTCTCTGGGAGAAAATAGCTCACCCATGTGACACCATTTCCATCAAACAGGACACCAGGGTAGTATTTTTTGCAATAAAAGTAATTTACTAAATGGCCCTCTGGTGCTGTGGAAGAGTGAATTCATTTTGTGTAGGTCACAAGTTTACTTCCAGAGAGCAGTTTCCTCTCCGCCAGAGCTGGCCCAAATCTAATGGAAAATTGAAGTGCAGCATTGAGGGTCTATGCAACAATGGTTCCCCTTAGTCATGATACTTAGGAGACCAGCACAGAGAGAAAAACATTAGTGATAACTTGTATGGGAAGCCTACTTTGTTCTCCACTGTTGCTCTTAGGAGTCTTAACGTGTCCAGAAGGGATCAAAAAGCCTGGAGTATAAAAAGGAGAGGAGAGCCAACACTGGAAAGTTGTAGAAGGAGAGAATAAAACCAGGGGTCCAATCCCATACCCAGAATGAGCTACTGAGAAATGCAATAAATTTAAACTTGATTGGTGTCAGGAGAGCATGCATTGCTATGCTAGAGAAAGAAAATGCAATATCCTTAACCATATGCTTAGAATGAAGTAGAGAACTCCAGCCCAGATATAGATAAATAAGAGTATGGGGTGATTATGATGACTACAGAGCCTTTGGAAATATTAAGCCTCCACATCATTCTTTAACCCACACACTTCTCACTTCATAAATTTGTTTTTAAATGATCTTTTTATACATGTGTGCTCTCTTCATGGCTGCTCTTTGTAGATAAGTAACAGCATTTCTCATGAGATCTGGATTTGGAATCTGCCTTTTGTGAGCTTTCAGAAATAACACTAAAATGTCAGAGTAATACTGCATGAGGAGACATTCATAGCACACACCACTGGGGCAAGTTAGGTCCACCACTATGCTTCCAAATTTGTGTTTCAAGCTGCTTGAGATCAGAAGGAAATTTGACCAAGACAGCACCATGTAATGGTATGAAATATCCATTGAGCCAGTTGCCGTAAAGCTCTAAAAGTGAATTTCTACAAATGTTGGGAGACAGCGCCAGTCTGTATCTTTGTCTTTGTTGTTTATTTCGGCCTCCTCCACTGTTTACTTGCCCCTCCTAGAAATCTTATGGCTTGTGATTTATCTTTAAGGAATCAGTTCAAAATTGTGCAACACAACTCTATCTTGTGGAAGAAAAAAAAAACTTTGGGCAATTTGCTTAATAAATACTAGGTTGAAAAGTTAAATAGATGTGTTTACTGAAAGACTTTTGGAGCTGGATGTGGTGGCACATGCCTGTACCTCCAGTACTTGGGAGGCTGAGGCAGGCAGGTTGCTGTGAGTATGAGGCAAGCCTGAGCGACAAAGCAAGTTTAAGCCCAGCCTGAACTGCATAGTGAGACTCCATCTCAAAAAGATTTTTTTTTTAATTTTTTCATTGCTTTTACTATTTGTGCTGTAACTCTGACACACAGCATGTGACATTCTCCATGCTTATTTGATGATGGAAGCCTTTTTTTACAGAGAAAAACCTGCAGGGCCCATTCTGCAATGAACACATTTTTTAAAGTGCCAGATGAGATCTTTCCTTTTTACTGGTCCAAAGAAGTAATACTAGAGTCTCTTATGCCACTATACTAATCAACACTATTTTTAAAATAAGTACTTATATCCTGAGCAAGTTGAAAATGTTGGCTGAAATGTTTGATAAACATTGACTCATAGTGTGAAGATCTGAACACCAAAGCAGCAAGATTATCACAAACCCAAAACCACTGGATACAAACAGCCTGACGTAATGGTTCAGCCCACAGACGTTAGAGCTGTTCGTCCTGTGTTTGAGTCCTGGCTTTCTCCAATGACTGCCCGCTGGCCTGCACTAAGCCTTACCATATGCATAGTAAGTAAGAATAATGATTATAATAACCGTGCCTCCTTCACATAGTTGCTGTGAGATTTAATAAGTTAAAATGCATAAAATGCTTAAAATGGTAAATATCAGTGAAGCTTTTAGTATATTTCATACATCACTTCAAACTCTCAGGAGAAAAATGATGTATGCAGTCTTTGAACCATAAGATTTATTTCACTGAACTTCTTTATCTAAAAACTTACTTTTAGTGTAAACTAGAGGAAATGGACAACAGATACATGAAGAAATGCTCAACATCTCTGGTCATTAGCAAAATGTAAATTAAAATAACACTGAGATTCCAATATAACTCAGAAAGAATGGCCATCATCAAGAAATCAAATAACAACAAATGCTGGAGAAGTTGTGGGGAAGAGGAGACCTTTTACATTGTTGACGGGAATGTAAATTACTATAACCACTGTGGAAATCAGTATGGAGAGTTCAAAAAAAAAAATTTAGAAATTTCAATTGACCTAGCTATTCTCCTTCTAGATATCTTCCCAAATGAGGTAAGGAAATCATATTACAATGATACATGCATACCCGTGTTTACAGCAGCACAATTCATAACTAAGTCTTGGAAGTAGCCTACATGTCCATCAACAGGTTAGAGGATAAGGAAAATGTGGTCTTCACCCACTTTAAGACTACTGTGCCTTAAAGAAAGATAAACTTAAGTCATGTGTAAGAAGATGGATGCACCCATAATGTTAAGTGAAATAAATCAGACCCTCAAGCTTAAATACTGCATGGTTTCTCTTATATGAGAAACCCAAATTATAAATAAATAGCAAACTATAACATAGAAAATAGAAATTGGGAGACAGATTTTTCTCAAATGGGAAGGGGATCAAGAGACAGAAAGAGGAGAGGAAGAGGGATGAAAAAGGCATTAGGATGTGTTATTTACCTGTACCAACTCCACCTACGGAATGTAAACATTATGCACTGTAAAAAATGTACCAATAAAAATTTAAAAGGAGGCAATGGAAATTACACAATGGCAAAACAATATTGACTGGAAAATTTTACAATATCCAAAAGTAGAAATGAGAGATTATTCAATTAGAATTAGAGAAAAATAGCAGATAGGGACTAAAATGTAACTTATCCAAATTACATAAAGTCTCAGGGCCTGAGAACACATTGACATTCATGTAGATAAGTACACAGGCAGGTATGTATGCTTTTGTATATAGTGATCAATACAATTTCAAGATTTTACTATTTTAAATTGCTGGATTTTAAAAATATCTAGTTCCATGCCATAACACCATATTAATATCAATGCTATAAACCCTTTCTTAGTGGACAGATTCTCAGTATATGACTATATTTAAAGGATCTCCTGAGTGTTAATCATTATACATTAAGAATCCCGTGTCCCTTTGTGCACCCTTCTCTTTTTTTTCTTTTTTTTTATTTATTTTAAAGAGAATAAAACAAAAGAGGACAGATCTAACCAC